>VYXC01001316.1:119916-149085 GCA_013397175.1 Platysteira castanea
GGGGGGGGGGGGGGTGTCCAACCATCCCTTTCCACCAGTAAGAAATGAATACTAGTGGATGAAAGTGAAAAAAACCAACCACTTATTGACAGAGTACCCCACACGGCATGGGAAAAAAAGGTAAGCAAATGCTCGATATTGAACTGTCAGACCTTACCGCCATCCCCCGCACACACCGGAAGAAAAACCCGAAACGCCAGGGAAAGGAAAAAAACCCGCAACAGCCGGCCATGTTGTGCGGAGAAAGATGCCAGCTCCTGTCTCAGGGAGAAAAAAAACCTGAAAAACAAAAGGTTCACGCAGCAGCTTGGGCAAACAGATGGGAACTTGGTCATTCTCTGGTGTTGGTCCCCTCTTCACAGCAGATGAAGCAGGTGGGTTTAGTGTGCTTTTCTCTTGCTGGCTCGGCTTTTCCGAGTTGTGGGGCCAAAACTGAGCAGCCCCTTGCCTGTCCTACTGGTCTCTGATCTCAGACCAAAACCAAGCTGTCCAGTTCACTTTGAAAAAGCTGCCGAAGGATTGCTGCTGCAGCCTCTCCAAGGCCCAGGAAAGGAAAAAAAACCTTCTTGCCTAAGCTAACAAAAAGCCAAGCTAGCCAAGCAAAAAAAACCCAAAAAACCAAAAAAAAACCCAAAAAACCCCAGACCACACGGCACACCGGACACGTGGGGAGTGCGGCTTTGAAAAAGCCTGCCTAAGAGCCCCAAGGCTCCCTCCTCCGCCCCGGACCCACCTTAAAGCTACAGCAGCCATTTTTGGGCATAAAGCAGATGATCAGGGAATAGAGTAATCATCATAAAATCACCCCAAGACAGGATGTCATTTTGTGATACTGTCTCAGGGTACATATATTTAATAATATGGCTATAATGTCACAAGACACTGCCTTTGGCAGTCTGCCAAAAATAACCCAAGATGAGACAATGCTGAGCCAAAACTGCATAGTACCAGTCACTATGACATGTAGTCTGAAACCACAGATGTGCAATGGTAGTTCTCTTGGTGGCTGGATGGTAAGAACTTTCCCCAGCTCAAAGTTGCTGCTGCTTTATGGCCAAGTAACAGTGAAAACTCCCAGCTCATGCCCAGGGACTGCCCCTCTGCCCTGACCACCAGTGTGACCACTTGCCAAGGGCCCTGCTTGTAGCCTGGCGTATTCATAGGGCACAGCCATCTCTAGAGCAGGACTCAGGCTGGTGCACACCAAGGAACAACGTCACACTGCCAGCCACATGCAACCTTATGGTCTAAAGCAACAGAACAAAACTGTCAATAAGCACCTGCCACTCTACTCACTGCTTCTCTTCAGTCAACACTTCTGTAGGAATTTTCAAAAAAAACCCCAAGTGAAACATTTGAGCAAACACTGCTAATCAATTTTAAACTGAAAGATGCTACCGAAGTGCTAAATGTGAGTCACAACTTCAAAGCAGAAATTAAGAAAGCTTTAAAATAAGTTGTGATGCAATCTTAGAGTAATTTGAGGAGAAAGTTTCCTTCACACTTCTAGCATTTCTGAAATTCTTCAAGTTAAATCAGTTTTGCCAGCACCACGCCCAGCCTGGTTTGCCTTTGTGACAAGGGTTCTCAGGCTCAACCAATACTTCAGTGGAGAACTAAACCCCAGGTCTGGTTACAGCCATAGCTTTGAGGAAATTACTCTCTATAATAGGTTATGGGGCTATTCTGAGGTGATGCACAGTATGAAGTTACTACACTTTAGCTGTATTATTAATAGCACAGCTCTATTGATCCCATAAAACTTTCTCTAAGTATAGGGTGATGTGAATTAATAGCTTTTACCTGGTGCTAGGGGGCATGCAGACACGCTATAAATTAGACAGTCCCTGACCCAAAGTGCTCACAAACCAGATTAGAACAAGATGCAGTAGGTGGAGGAGACTGACTTGCAGGGAGGGAGGAGGAGGAAGTGGAAAGGCAAGCAGCATTACAGATGAAGAACTCTCTGCTCAGCAACAGCCAGGCATTGCCAGCTGGCAGAGATCTGTAGGCATCAAAGATGAGTCTACATAGGGCCTTAATGAAGGTTAAGGAAGTGACTGTTTTCAGGGAGTTTCCCTTACATATGTATAAGAAATAGCCTGTGGGTAAAGCATGTGGTGCTTGTGGGTGAAGCAGACTAGTAGGCAGCTCTGTACTCCCAGGGGCTGGGTGCTACTGCTGGTCTACTGGGTCAAGAAAATTAGCTTGTGCAGTGTACCTGACTGCCTTCCATTCTCAGATACTCCTCTCCATCTGAATTTCTACCTGGAAGACAGTGAAATAGTCTTTAGTGGTGCTAATGATGTCATTATAAAAACACACAAAAGACATCTCAGAATTTATCTCAAGATAAATTCAAGCTGAGTGCACTGCCAACATGCCACACTCCATGGTTCCCTTTGAAATAAATGGCTTTATGCACTTCAAAGAGGGCTTTGTTTCACTTGTTTAGCACAAGATGCAAATACCTCATCAAACCGAGCAGAAGAGAAAATGCCCTTTGCACATGGGGAGCAGAAATACCCAACCAGACACTGAGATGAGAATGATCTCAGGTTTGGGAGGCACAGCAGGTAGGGGAGGCACGAGATTTCTTCTATCTATTTTATTCCATTTTTAGTTAAAATTATTTTCAAAATTGAATCACCTTGCAACAAGAGCAGCAGAGATATTTAGATATTTTCTGAAAGAGCTTCCCTTGCACATATAAACCCAGCGTAGGAGAACTGAACACAGAAATGGGAGCATGGCCATGACACAGTCTTCACAATCTAAGAGCTCAGACATTTTTATTTTTCTAGAAAAGGCTAACACTTTTTAAACAACTTACACAACTGACACAGGGGAGAGGATCTTCTGATACTCCCTTGGTAAAGGGTGACAGATGTTTTTTTCCCCTTCCAAATGTTCCAGGAGAGGCAACATTTTGGGGGCAGTATCTGCCCTGAACTTGGGATGAGCTACTCTAGCAGAGAAGTCGTGTCCATGCTGCTGGGAGGGTGCAAACGCTGCTAAGGCCCCTTACAGCATCTCTTGGGTAGAAATACATCTCACATCTCCTGGCCCTCCCATCTCAATGCCAGAGAGAAGATTATTTTGTCTGGCAAAAATTAACCACTACCTCTGAGCTCTACAATTAGCTTAAGCAGTGTTTCTGAAAAGTTGACTGCTCAGCTTGTTTATTAGCACGCATGCTTGCCCCTCACCAGGAATTACTTTCTAAGCCAAGGTCTCAGCCTTGACCACACGGAACTGCAAATACACATTAGCTTTGATGCTGACCAGAGCAGGGAGAGGTGACAGGACAGACCCTTTAGAGGACACAGTACTCAGGAGGCTGCTCTTCCCTGGGCTCACCTTTGGGGTGGATGGCTGAAAAGGAGATGGGAGGAAAACAAAACAAAATTCACCTTCTTCCTTACTTCTCCCAGGTACTGAGAAGTTGTCTTCCTTAAAAAAGGAAGAAGATCTTTCTGTTCTGACTCTGGACCTGTTTCAGCAGAGGTTGTCCAAGTTGAGAATTACAATAGAACCATACAGTAGTGTGATAATATGGCAATATTTAAGGGAGTTACACAGTGGAGACCCTTGAGTAGGAGATGTTTTTGAATAGCAGCTGACAAACCCAATGCAGGAAAGAAAGAAAAAATTGTACACATTTGAGCAGGATATCCACTGACACAAAGAAAAGTTGGACGTTGGCTTTTCCCTTTATTTGCAGTTGTGCAGGGCATGTAAGAGAGATCAAGATCAAGACACTTCACAACTGGAAGAAGTTACGCCATCCTGAAATTGATTTACTCCTGATCTGGCATCTGTTCCAACCACCTACTTTTGTTAGGGGTTCCTCCACCACAAGGCAGTTATTTGAAATTGTTATTAACTTCCCTAAGCAAAGCAGAATAGCTTGCAGGATTCCAAAAATTTTAATCTGGGGCTGTCTGAAGAGAGACTGAAGGGGTTGAGGCCTTTCATCTTAAATTTAATAAGGTAGTGGCTGGAGTTGGCACTGCCTATCCTCTACTCTCCAGGCATTTCACTCCACACCTACAATTTACTGGAGTTGTTCAACAGGCTTTGCTTTTCCCAGGCACACAGGTGGTATAACTGAGAGGACAGAAAAAAAGAACTTGGTATTGTTTTGGAAACACTCCCAGTCCAAACACCAGTTTCATTCCCCAGCTGCCCTCCCCATGATGTAATGGCCACTGCCTATGCACTGCAAGTGTGTCCAGAGCCTCTCAGAGCACCACGCCTGAGCTGCCCTCACCTCACATGCACTCAGGCTCAGGAATGTTCTAACAGCAACAACTTCCCTCCACCTGCTCAAACTTGGCACCCCTGTCTCTTCTATCCCAAAACAGGACAGGGAAGCTCTCATGTATTCCTTCCCAGACATGATCGGGCTCAGCACAGTGATGACAGAACTGACTAAAGCTCTATTGTGAAATATGGAAACATTTCAAACCTCCTGTTCCAACGTTAATGTCTGCATTATAGCTGCTGTAAGTACTCTGTTTATCCTAATAGAGTTCTTTATTTATTGGTTCATCCAAAAACAAAATTATGAAAATGGTTTTAAAGAGAAAAGCATGTTTAATGTGTCTGTCTCTGCAGCCCTCTTTGTACTGGAAGGAAAGGGCTATGATTCTGGCACACTGTGGGAGGCTCAATAGCTGCACTTCAGTGCAGCTGCCAGAAAGGATATACTCAAGAATAGAACTAAACCTTAACATTTCACCATACTTCTTCCAACCAAAAGCCTTCTGTACATAATTCTGCTTGGCAGGTAAATGCTGCAAGTCAAGTTCCTGAGTCTGCATCTGGTGACTTACAGAGAGCCCCCAGAAACTTCCATTTCCTATTCACAACATTCATACAGCATAACCTCAGAGGATAACCCAAAGAGAAATGGGATCTAAACCCTGCTTGTTCAAAGTATCACTTGGCAGTTGATCTGAATGAAACACAGCTTTTTTTCTTTGCTTCTTTATATAAACTTTTAAGTCCCTGTAAGGGATGCTGAAAGGTGCATCAGGTGCCAGCCTGACAACTCAGGATCCACAGTTGTCTCTTTGTCCACAGGGCAAGTAGCTTCTATGAACTATTTCTCAAAATTCACACCCTTAATTGCAATTCTAGACATTGTTGATCTTGCAATTGTTCTGTAACACAATCAGCCTAAAGTGGAATGGCTGAGACCTCAAAGTTTATTTATAAATAACAGCAGATGTGAAATTTGCATCAGAATGGTAAGAGATGGATGCTGCTGTTGCTCATTTACTCAAAGCCATGCCAAAAGGATTTATACAGCTGCCTAAAGTCATCTTCATTTTCTGTTTCCTTTTACCTGTAAGCCAAGTCCTGGCCTAGAAAGTCAGAGGTTCCCTCAAACAGGAGAGAGCACAGATAGGGTGACCGCAGGAATTCCAGGTTCCCAACTGGAACCTCCCATCAGTAGGCTGAGGCCAGCTGCAGGCTTGTTAAGTGGATGCTTACTGCAGCAGTAGGTAATTTGTGGATATTTGGCTCCCTAATGTGTATTTCTTGAATAAATAAGGTTGTGGCCTGTGTCAGTGGGGGAGGGGAAGGCGAAAGTTCCTACTGTATATTCTGAAAGATAGCATGACCTTGAAGACAATTTATTTCAAGAGGAAAAGCACAGTAAGACTTCTCACAGAGTGCTCAAAGAAGCAGCCCTTGCTCATTCCCCCGATATATTCAGAACAGAGGCAAACACCTTTTACTGCAATTCAAGACTGCCTGAGTTTTCACCTGTAGATAGGCAGATAACTTATATCATCGGCTTCCAGGTTTCTGTGGGCTGGTATGTCAGCAACAGCTACAGTGATTTAGTGCAGCAGCTCCAAATGGATTAAATCAGAGTAATTTGAATTTTACCCAGGCTTGTCATATAAATCTCAGAAACCACTGTCTTGCATAAAAACTTCCTCTAGATACTCCTGAGGAGTCATGACATAAACCAAAAATTTGGAAATGAGAAACAAAGATTTTTAGCATGGAAAACAGAGGCAGCACAAACAGTATATTGGACTGAAAAATCTTACTTGCTTTATGGAAGCAATTTTTTGTATTTTATGAAGTATATTTTCCCCATTTTTTATATATTATCATGCACTTTTCAGTGTATTTTTAAAAAATTAAGTCAGTTTTAGTTTGAGTGATTTCCACTCAAATGGAATATTCTTCAAATATTATACTCTTCAAAAAGAATGTTATTACATAATGGTCTGGAATATTTTAGGAACTACAATACCACTAGAATGTTCCCTGTGGGCAGAACCCACAGGTTCTTTTCTATTTAAGAACCTCCTTCTAAGAGTGACATAGCAAAAAGAAATTTGCTACTGGCTTCACTGATGTCAGATTTGGGTTCTATCTTGAGTGATACAAATGATCTGTGATTTTATGGTCCCTAAAATTTAACTATATCTTGCATCATTTCAGCACTGCCTGTGTAAGGATATTTGAATCAACTCAGTAAAAGGACTGTTATTGTTTCTTTAAAAACAAATTAAAATTACTCAGAACAATAATGTGTCTGATGAATGAACTTTTCTTCGTCTCTGTAAGATTTAGACAGAGAGACACAACTATCTACAAGTTGTTCCGTGTTTCTAATGATGGTATGACACCCTCTGTAGATTATATTTACTCTCTGGTCCACAAGTAAAGCTGCCATTTCCCTCACATGACTCACATGTCATCATTCCTGAACCCAGTTCTCCAGAAGTTATCAGACATCAAAGGATTCCAGGTCCAAATGCTTCCTGAAAAGGCATTTCAGTTTCACTTTTACAAGTATTGAACATGGACTAAAGACTTTTTTTCATGTAAAAACTCATACTCACAAAAGGATTGCAAAAATTTTGTAAATGTAAGTCAAATACATCAAATAAAACCGTTTTTTGGTTTGGTTTTTTTTGGTTTTTTTTTTTTTTTTTTTTTTTTTTACAGGTATCTATGATTTTCCCCCAGCAGCATTTTCTCAATTTTCCATTAAAAAATGGTGAAAAATCTCAAAACTCCCCCAACTTTCTGTTTAGTTAATTCTGCCATTCACTCACTCTTGTAGTCAGACCAGGTCACTGCTGCAGCTGCTACCTTTGAGGAATATATGAGAGCATTCTAGGATTAATTTCTTCTCACTTTCCCAGCAGGAACAACCAGGGCAGAAGCTCCTCACAGCAAGCCTATACTTCTGTCTGTAACAAGGAGCTGAGCAGTGACTGATGCCAAGACCCTCCTGAAAACCGGGGAGCCAGCAACCACCTCACACTGCCCCTCTGCAGGGACTGGGGAGAGCAGAGGGAGCAGCAGATCCTACAACAGTGATATAAATGAACCAAGCCACAAACCCATTCCTTATTGAGTGCTCCCCATAGGCAGAACCTCTTCAGCTTGGACATGGGACAAAGCTTGACTAAGCACAGTCTGCCAGAGATTGTTGCAACCACTCTGCCACACATATACAGGCTGGGCTCACTTGCCTGCTGCTTTAGTCCAGGGTTTTCTTCTGAATCCTATTGCACATCCCAAAAGGGCTAGAAAGAGTTAACAGCAACTCACAACGCACCTTAGCGAGTCTCAGGACAAATAAGGCTGCTAAATGCAGTTGCTTTTATTTCAGTGAGACCAACTGGGGAGAAGAAACTCAGGTGCAGACTTGACTTAATTTCATGGTGAAGGCAAGTCCTCAGCAAAATGATGCCCAGGTGCAGGTGTTTCCCTTATGTCACCCCTTCCAGGAGGCTGTTCAAAGGCTCACTGAACTTAGACTGACTTCAGAAGGTCAGCAATGCAGTGAGCACACAACATCAGGTGTTTGCTTATAGTGCACATACACTGGAATAATCATGTACTCTCTTTTCTTTGGTTTTTGAGGTGGATATGACAGTATCTGGAGGAGATACTCATCCGTCTACCTAACAATCAGAAATACCTTATTATAAAATATGTCTGAAATTAGTCCATTGTGAAAGTGAGAAGGAAAAACATAAATATTCTCATTAATTCATATGTACACAGACCAAACTTTACATAACATATGGAGTAGTTGGAAAGATGCCTGCAGATGTAATTGCATTTCTATGTGACGAGCATTTACACTCACTCATCTCTACTTTCTCCATTCATTTTAGTAATTACATGTAGAGAAGCAGCTAACACACTTGTAATTAGAACCAGCAAGGAAGGACTTCTAGGTGTTTTAATACAAGAGAACTGACATAGAAAGCAAGCAGAGTTAGCAGTAGTGGATTACTACAGTCATATAAAATAATGCAAACCCTAGGAAGAGCCTATGCTAAAGTGCCCACTAGGTGCTCATGAAGACATGGATGTGTGCAGGCAATGGCAGTCAAAGTCCAGACCATGCACACTCTCCACATTCAGTGTTTGCTGAAAGATAATTGATCACAAGATCTGGAACTGTGTTTTGTTGCTGGAGACCTCTTGTTTCTGACCACCAAACTCAGGATTTAAAACAGTTGCTTCGTACAATCTACACTGCTTCATTTTTCATCCATTTCATTTGGCATTTTATTGGCAAAGGCTGTAATAGTTATTTCAGTTTGGTGGGTGGAGTTCCTATGAAAACTCCAGATCTTTTCATTAGATGATGAATATTCATGACTCAAGCAATCTGAACCAGGCAGACTTGTTGCCCTTTCTTTCCCTTTCCTACTACCCAAGCTGTGGAGAATGTTATATGTGATGTGCAAATAATATTCTCACAGAATTACAGAATATTCTGAGTTCTCTTTCATTTTAAAATGAAAACTGGACAATGTCTCATCTAGAAGGTCCTGAACTGAACTAAAGGATGGCATGCTCGCAGCCCAAGTATCAGCAACTCATACAAGGACTAGTCTGATGGCAAAAAGTGGGAACAGTAAGTGAGTAGTCAAATCTTTTGCTGGGAGCTTTCACCTCAATGTAGCCCAGAACCTAACTTATATAAATGCGTTTTCTCAGGCAATTTACAAAAAAAACCAAAAAAACCCACCAAGACTGTACTTCTAGGCTTTTTAGCTTTGCAGCTTCTGGCAAACTAAACAGGCAGGGAAAGACCTAAATCCCATTAATACACAGTATTCTTTCAGCAAGAACAGAAGCATTCATTTCAGAAGAGACATACTTGACCAATACACAACCAAGACCATGGTGAGGCATTATGATTTGGGTTTATTTCTCATTATTCTACTCTGATTTGATTAGTAATAAATGAAACTCAATGCCCCAAGTTGACAGTAATGCCTACAACAGTAATTGCTGAGCAATCTCTCCGCCCTTATCTTGACCCACGAGCTCTTCATTATATTCTCTCCCCTACCCAGCTGAGGAGGGGAGTGATGGAGAGACTTTGATGGGTACCTGGCATCCAACCAGGCTCATTCCATCACAGTACTTGGCAATTCTAGAAGAAAAACCCCAAAACCAACCAACCAACCAACCCAACAAAAAACCCACAACCAACCAAACAAAAAAACCCACAATCAACCAAACAAAAAAACCCAAACAAGCCCCCCCCAACAAACAAAAACAAACCCCAAAAACCAAAAGCCAAAACCAAAAAACAACAACAAAAAACCAGAACAAGAGTTGACAGAGAGAAAATAGAGCAAAAAATGAAGAGCTGTGATTACTTGTGTTGGTGCACTGAAAACAAGTGCCCCATGGCTCTGACTCCAGTCTGACGCACACCACTGCCGATTGGCGCCTGCTTTGCACACATGCAGCCATACACGTAGGGGCAGGCACCAGCATTTTCCAAAGCTCATTCATTCCATCTATCAGCAGCCAGCTCTCAGCAGATTCTCAGATAACACCATGGAAAACCAGGTTTCAACTCAGCAGCCCTCACTGATCCCAGTGCAGCTGCAGGCAACCTGCCTGCTCTGAGTGGCCCTGCGCTCTGCTGACCAAAGTGCCACCTCTCTTCCACCTTGTCCTGTCAGCCACAATCAGCTCCTGCACCCCACAGGGGAAAGTGGCCCTTGCCCAGCCACTGCTGGACTCAGACTTTCTGGGCCAGAGAGGAGGCATGGGAAGGAGAGTGGCCTGAGGGCAGCACTGCAGCCATCTGTGCTGACCAAGGGAGGGAAGGAAATGTCCTCAGTGGGAGCTGAGACTCCTGGGGTGGGCAGAGGGCCTGCTGGCTTGCACTGGAACAGCTGCCATCTAGCATTAGCCCTCAGCTGTGGACTTGGAGAGGTGAAGTCTCTGGAGACAAGGGTGCCAGGCGTGCTGAGAGCCAGGCCCAGCCCTGCAGTTTTCGACACGCTCGCTGGCCATGGGTGGACAGGGCCTGTGTGCACCAACTCCTACTGCAGTGACAGTGCATAGCGCACGTGGGCCCAGGCCCCTACAGCTTCTAGGCCTTGGAAACCTCTGCTGTATTATGACAATATAGTTGCTGTTAAAAAAGAAGTCGTGTAAGAGTAGAGGATGGAGAAGAGCTCTGCCCAAGGCAGCATGAAAATAAGCAATAGCAGGTCTCTCTTATGAGTTTCTCCAGTGCACCCTCCCCCTCCAAGGAGACACATCAAAGGCAGATGAGGAGATCAGTCCGCAGCAGCAAGCCTGCTGGAGCCCGCTTGCTCAGCACAGGAAAATTAATTAAGAGGGTGGGAGAAAGCACCAATATGAGTCTGATTCTGTCAGGGAGCATGGCACTGACAAACGGCAAATGCTAATTCAGGAATTTTTCATTTCTTTGATACCTGCCAAAGAGAGAAACAGGAGCATGAGTCAGATTTGAAAGACACTGGATTTGGATACCCCTGACATGTCACATGATACCACCTCTACCACTGCTTCCTGGAAGCCTACGAAAACTAGCTCAAAAGAGCCTCAGCCCCTGTGATACATGCTTTAAAGAAAGCACATCAGTGTTTTGGTTACTGCTGTTTCAGAGAACAAAGCAAAGGTGAGGCCTCACACAGAACAGGAGAAGCCACAAACAGGGACCTCTTACCATGCTATCGTTGAGCATCTTACTAGAACAAGATAGGCATAACCAACAAAAAATTCAGGAGAAACCAATTCAATTGTAGTTGACATAATAAGCACTAAGACATTAATACTGCTTTTCTATGTACTGAACACTACAGGGTTGGAGATGTGAGACCCAAATTAGCACGAAGAGAAAAATATGAAATGGAAAACTCTTAAAATGCAGGATTTCCAGGCATTCAGGTGCAGTAGTGAGGAGTCCCTGGAAATGTTCACAAATTCATTAGATTAAAGATGTAAAGCCCTCACTCCAGGGGTATCATTCCTCTACTATTTTTTCTTGCTCATAATTCAAACAGGAAATGAAGCATCTGAGCCCAATTTGGGACTAATAATTTCTAAATAAAGATAAATATGTTGACATTTCATAAATAGAAAGAAGAGCATGACATTATAAATAAGTTTTAATATCTGTGTTATTGTAAAGTTTATCTGCCCTTTGTAGATTGCTCCTATTCGTTATGTGTTAAAGTGCATTAAAAATTCCTTGGAAAAGGGACTTTCTTTGTGCAAGAAGAACTCCTGAACCACTGTTTATGGAGTGTTCTGCAGCCCTGAGGCACAGCTCCACTGAGTCAATTGCCTGTGAATATTTAGAAAACAGCCATTGTACTGCATCTACCCTGAGTGAGTTTTTTAATGCACAAGAGTAAGTTAATCTGTGTGTTCTCTTCTTTTTTTTCCTGATGATGGATATTCCAATCATAGCTCTCAAAACTACACCATACAGTTAGTCTGAAAAGCTCCATGATACCTTTTAAACTTACGTCCAAAGATGTGTAAGAATGATATTCCAACAGCTGGCAGGTCTTGACGACCAGGCACAGAGACATAGCTCAAGAAACTGGTCCCCTAGTGCAACACTTTCTAGGGGCAGATGAATGACTATCAGGCTACTATCTGCCCAGTAGTTAAGCAAAGTAGTGCCTGTTTCATCTAGAGTATAAAAGGTGCTTTGTTCAAGTCAAATAGAATCACATATCAGCAATGTACATTAATAACTGATAACATAAATATCCAGTGCATTTAATATTATCAAACTAATTATGTGTTGGTTTGCCAGGAATAAAGGTGAGCTTTAAAAATCCAAGATATGATTACCACTGAGTAAGACATTCTTGCTCATCCTGAACACAGACTAAAAGCATAGGTGACTGAGACAAGTCACCAGGCTGGAAGCCAACCTTATTTCATGCACTCAGTTTGTGATGAAAATTCTAATGAACCCATCTTGACAAGCTAAAGCAGTGCTGCTCTGCCCAGAGGTCTCCAGCTCACTTTGAGGTAGATGTGAAAATATCAACTTGTTGAAGGGTCACTCAGTGCACACAGCATGTATTCCTGCTAAAGCTAGCATTGCAAAAAATGTTGACTGCCATAAAAATTTTGCAGTTCAGATGCAGAAGAAAAAAAAATTACTTCCACACTTACTGTAATGCTACTAAAGAGCTTATTCAACACACGTATCCGCTCCACTCAGACAGAAGTTCTTCTTTGAGCCTGAAACACTGCATGTACCAACCTCTGTGAGAGCTGGTGTTAAATGGGGTCAGAGCTACATTTGCTCTGGGGAAAAGAAAGGCTCACTTTTGAAGACAGGCTGGTTACCCTGTTTTTCTTCCTACACCACAGCTTTCACATTGCAGCTAGAACTTGAAGGGAGTTGTTCTCACAAGCTCTCCAGCCCAATGTCTCCACCCAAGAGGCTTGAGTAAATAGCAGAAGCTCTGGATATGAATCAGATGGAAAAGATTCATCCCTCTCTGCTAGGTCTGAGTTCAAAGGCATCCATGGCTGAAAAGCTAAATCAAGATCACTATCTGTATGTGAGGGCAGGATGGAGCATTCGATACCAATGAACTGCTAACCCTTACATGCTCAGATGTAGTGTAGCAGGTTGTATGTACCATTGTATATAACACTGAGAGAGGTGGGGAACTGTGATTGTTTTGGGAGACTTTCTTTCCTCTGTTTCCTGTCTGTTCTTCAACTTCCTCTAGCTGAAAATCTTGCACCTGACCTCTCAGTATCAGTCCTCAGCCTCACAGCCAGAGGAAGACCACAGATGATGCAGAATATACGACAGAGCAGAGTACTCAGCCTCAGGTCCATGGCAGACTTCCTCCTCCTTGTTTGTACCAAGAAACAGAGCAACCTCTTGTCAGGAACAGTGTGCATGATCCATTCCTCCTATGCACACATCAGACCTGAGTTCTGTCACATGACATTTTGCTCCAGCACACAGGTCACATCTATGCAGCCATTGTACCCTGAGCAAGTACAGCCCATGCTGCAAACATAGCTTGCTACCTGTGGAAAGCATATCATGCCATGATGAGCTTATGTATAAATGGCCACAAATGAGAGATGAAAAGGATGTACAAGGGGAAGGATGTGTCCATAGTCAGTGGAGCATCTCAGTGTCAGTGATTGGCTGAGAGAACAAGTGCCTCTGAAGACCTACTGATCAATGACAAGTCTGTTCACGTGTAACATTTGCACAGGTCATAGCATCCATGTCTGTGTTCCCTTATATATGCAGGCATAGTCCTAACTCTTCACCAGCACAAGTACTCCGCTTGTGAGCTGATGCTGGAACACAGCTAGAGCCCACAGCTAGGGTGTGCCTGTACCTCCCTCTGTGAAGTTGTCTGGTTTATTATCTGCAAAACAGAACACCTGGGAAGATGAGCCAAATAGTATTAGATATAATCAGATACTTTCTGTCTTCAGGTGCCACCCATGTGCACACCTTCGCTACCAGCTGTGGAGTGAACCTGCTAACAATTCTATTAATAACGAGCAGTATAAGTAGGTGAACTGGATGAACTTGTGTGAAAGCAAAACTCCAGAGGTAGATTGGTTGGTCTGTTCAAAGCAAACAGATTACTATCCCAGGCTTCAGGCAACTCTCCCCCTTTCCCACCTCCTCCTTTGGGGCATCTCCAGACATGTCCAGGGTAGTGCAGCCCGTCAAACAGACATTTAATTGGTGATTTATAAATTTAAAAAAGGGATCACAAAGCCACCAATGACCCTGCAAAATGCCAAGTGCCAGGACTTCCTCTGAGGGCTCTCTTTTGTATTCATCTTCACTGTGCGTGCTACTGTTGGTACGCAAAAGTAAAACAGTTTGCTCCTCAGAGGGTTGTGTCCTCAGCTGTCTGAAGTGCCAAGCTACCTGCAGTAGCACTGCCAGCTGCCTGTGGAATCATGTGGCAGGGACTGGCTTCAGCTGAGCACAAAGCTGCAAATGCCTACAACGCACAGTCTTCTTACAGGCAGAGCTCATCACTGACCATAGGAGAACAGCACCGGAACCCATTGCCAAAGTGCCTGCTGATCCCTGGAGCCCTTTCACTTCTGCTGCAACACCTGAGTTTTGTGTCAGTGCAGGGAAGAGCAAGGGACAGACTCTGGATTGCACAATTGTAAGTCAGTGACTCTCCCATTAGCTGGCGGGCTCAACAATGGAGATGGGAGGCTCTTGGACACATGTTTTTGTACCCTTGACAATAATAAAAATCTGATGCTTCGGGGGTTATGATTGTCAAGGGGCCACAGCTCAGCACCAGTGTGATGAGTAGGGCACTTTTCAGACAGGCAGAAAGACATGGCTTAGGACCACAAAGACTGAGGAAGGACAGTTTCCTCAGCAAGATTTCAGATACCTTGAGCTACCGGTGTGCTTCTGAAATGCATACTCTTCTCTTGCCTCTCCTCCCCTCTTCAGATATAAGAATAGGATGCAGAGTTACAGGCAGAGCTGGCATTGTGCCTCAGATGAAACAGTTCAATTAGCTGTTTTGGGGGTTGTAAAATAACTTTGAGGTGTTATATACTCATACTTGCAGTAGCATCTCTGGAATAAAAAATGCCTTTCATTCTAATTTACAGATTTTTCAGAATGCAGATGGATTCAGGCCAAAAAGGATCTCCCACAAGTCCAGCTGGGTTCTCAGAGGGACTTTTTGTGTACTTCTCTATGTGAAATAAAAGTGTTCATTTCAGATTAACATACATATGGCAGTCTTTTAGATTCTGGAGTTTTCTGCCTGTCATTATGGGTAAAATTTTCAACAGCTTTTAAAACAGCTTCAAGTGGAATTTTGCAGACAACAGCAAGGAGTTTTGGAAGCATCTGTGTAAGGTAAAGGTTCAATTCCTATTACCATTCAGTGGGGCTTCAGGTGCTGTGCCACTTAGCTGGATTTCCAGCACCATTCCAAAATCATGGATAAGAAGTAATGAAAAATCTTAAAATGATACAATAAATATTATTGCTGTCTACTACATAAATTGGGAGCAACCAGAGAGAAGAGTGCAAAAATCATGGGAATGTACATTTTAAATAAATTCTTTTGCATTGGGAACTCTCAGAGAACAAAGAAAATGAAGGTAAAACCAGAGGTGTAATTTCTCTGAGAAAAAAAGGAAAGGTTAAGGACCCATGAAGAATATTTCTATACTATTGAGTGCATTAGGACAGGAAGGCAGGAGAGACCAGCATAAAGACTTGTCAAAGAATCGCTTCATGCTGCAGTAAAACAAACTGTAATTTGATTTCTCCCTTGGGCATGCAATCCCTATCCTTAACTATTAGCACTTTCACCTGGGGAAATGTTTATGTTGCTTCGATGAGGATGCTGATCTTGCACAGGGAGGTGTCACTAAGGCTGGCCAACCTTGGTCCTCACATACCCCTTATGGTACAGTTGGCAACAGCACTCATACTGATTTTTCCACCTACACCAAACCCACCTGTTGCCCTGGTTTTTGTAAGCCTTCTGTTTTTAACCTTAGAGTCAGCTTTTTTCACACAGTTTCATGTAAATAATAGCCAGTGTTTACTTAACAGTATTTTCTGTTTTTCATTCCTTTTGTAATAAGAAATCTTTGATGAGCACCTTTCTTCTCCAGTGGGATTGAGAAGGAAGTGACATGCTCTCCAATCCCTTGTGGAGTTGGGACGTGTATACGAATGTGAAATTGTAAATAATAAACAGATTAGTCCTTCCTTTCTGCTGAACCTGGCAAGTGTGAGAGCATCTTTATTGTGTCTTCCCAGACATACCCACCAAATCAGTACCTCTTCTCAGTACAGGATTTAGATTTCCCTCTTATGTTAGGAAATGGTAGATTTGGGTTCCATGGTCAGTGTCTTCCTGCTCGCACCATGACATCACAACTCAGTGCTCTTACATTAAATGGTGCCATGGTGCTGTCCTATGGGATGTTTGTCAGTATTCAGGAAAAATAATTCTTTGTTTCTGTGCACCAAAAAAAAGTGGAAGGCATGTGTGATTCTTTCTTTGTGTTGAAATATGATTCACAGATGGCATCTTTTATAAACATATCATGTCCTCCACCTAAAGGTGCTATGTGCTCCACAAGAGCCAAATATATTAACATTCTTTAACCATAACTTTTGAAGTCGACATTTGACTACTTTTGCATTTCTTCCAGGCTGTAGTAAGACAACTCCTAATTCTATGGGGAAAGCAAAGACTATAAAATGCCAGAGCTTCACTCTGCTGAAATAACATTAGTGAAATATCAAGTCCTTTATGATGTCATGAGGGATTCCTTAATATGACTATAGCCTCCTAATGACATCATAAAAAACAACTGCAACATCAGAAAACAGCCAAGGGTCATCAATCAGCCAATCCTCTCTCCTACTCACCAGAGGCAGCAGCCCAGCTTGCTCTTATCTGCTTTTTATGAGCAGTGCTGTCCTCTGAATAGCACACAGAGAAGAGACTAATAATCATACAAATATCAGGGAGGGCGGTCAATCATCACCTGAAATGTTCAGTACACCAGAGGGAAATTCAGGTGCTGCAGCCTGAACAGTCTTCAAGTTTAGCATGTAGAAGAGACAACATTACTGCCTTAGTTGTGACCTGACATTCTCTGGGCAACAGGCAACACAAGTTGGTAATTCAGACTTTTTAAAAATGTAGGGACAATGGGGCTGAAAAATGAATTTTGTGGTTGCTCTCTTTATCCTCCAGCTGTAAGCAAAAGCTTTTTCCATGTTGCCCAGATAGTGATCTGCATGTTCCATAGCACAATGACCACACTGAATGAGTTTGCATCTTTCAGTTGAAATGGGTGATGGTCCAAATAACACACAGTGACAGCCAAATCTTCTGAAAAGACGGGAAACAGCCTCCTCCACTTTTGAAAACACAATGCTTCAGAGTTAGAGCCTCATAACATTCTTTTAGGAACACTTGGAAGTTTTCCAGGGTTGGGGATAACTCAAGGAGTTTTCCAGACTCTCATTAAGAACTCTCATGTAATGAGAGAGATACTGTGATTCTGAGGGTCTTGGACAGTGTTTAAAATGGAGCTTCTGCCAGCGGAGCACTGACCAAAGAAAGGATTTTTTGTCAGATAAGAAGGGGAAAGATCTGGTTCCTTACCTTGTTCCTCACAATTTTACAAATGTTTATGCAGTGAACTCCTGAGTGGGCAGGCTGTTGTCAGAGTACTTCACACTGGGCTGTAGAAAATCCCCACCTTTTGAGGTATTGGGAAGGGGAATTTGTCACAGCTCCAAAATTAACTGAACCTGGAGATTGTCTCTTGGCTTAACAGTGAGTGTGCCCTTGAGCTCTCAATGACTCTGACCCCTTTCAAGGGCACATGGGCTAGAGCCATCTCCAGTTTTGTGTTTCGCCGGCTCCCCTCTCTAAACAGCTGCAGGCAGAAGTCTGTTTTCACAGATGATTTCTGATATGAAAGCTGTGTTTTGTCTTTACTTCACGGTTCCAGTGTCTCTAGCCAGCCTATGGAGAAGCACACAGCACCCCTCCTTTCCACACCCTGCAACTGATGCCAAAAGGATCTTAGGGTCAAACAACAGGGCAACAGCTCAAAAACTGGTCACTCTGGGCCAAGGGAATTATATTAATAATAATGAAAATTGCCCCACTCCTAGGCAAGGGAGCAGCAGCCCCACTGCCTTTTCCTGGGACTTAGAAATCTCTGTTGCTCTGGGAGGCTTGCATCATCTTCCTTGCTCCTTGCAGTGCTCTATTGGCTACCATCTGATGAGTCCCTGTCTGCGCCAAATTCTCATCCTTGATGAGTGCTGGGCCAGTCATTTCTGTGTACCGATTAGCTAATAGATATTAGATCACCCTCCCCTTTGATTGGTTTATTTCACAACATGAGATTAAACCAATTTGTGTATTTTTTAAACACTGTTTAGGAGGTTAGAGGGAGCAAGTCTCTGACACAGGTGTGCAGAATGGGATTGTGACAATGGCAGTGACAGGGGCTTGGCTGGTCAATGTTCCCACCCGCACCAGCATGGCAATTCCTGAAAATAGCAAGTCCAAATCTTGCCCACCTGAGGGCAGCTGCTGTAACTTCCAGCCACGCTCTGCTTAGGATATCCCACGTGGCATTTTGCTCAGTGGGCAGCAGGCCATGCTGTTTGTGTCCCCGTTATAGCCCAAGCCTATACTATGGTCAGAAGATCCCCAGCATGTGTCTCAGGAGCAAATGGTCTCAGTGGAGTCACTGATGGGCTAACCACTGACTAGCCAATCCCAAGGGACCAGCTGATCCCTGACTATATATCTTGTTACTTTATTTTTTCATGCCTTGCCATTTGCATCCTCATAGTTTCAGTCTTGTAGGACCAATACAACTGCTGTCCCATGAAGCCTGATAAGGCCAAATACTTCCAGAACTAATGCTGCACAGATTGTCTTCCCCAGGGTTTCTTTCAGTTTCTCTTTCTTTTGTTCCAAATAGCAGTCCTGTGCTGTGCTGCTGTCAGACAGTTCATTAATTTAAGGACACCAGAGCTCAAGCAGATCATTTACAAGTCAGCATGAAGTACAGAGGAAAGGAGGAGCCAGTGCTGCTTGCATCTTGATAAGCAAGATATTCAATAATTTTAATCTCAGTGAAACTCTGCTATTTCCAGATTATATAATCCCACTCTTGAAAGAGGGTTATTTGAGCAGACTGTCACATTAAATAGACACATTTGCTGCACATGTTAATTGCAGTGGAAAGCTGTTAAGCAAATAAGGTTGTTTTGTCAAAATGTTATTCTTTTAGCAGGTCTGTTCCTTTCATGGATCTCCAATTCACAAGCCATGCTCTTCTAAAATGCACATTTCAGTTTAAGGCAAAGAAATGTGTTCACTGAACGGATCAATTTTTTTTATCATGCTGACTTCTGTTCAAATTTTAAGGCGTGCTGTGCCACAGAAGTAAATTCTTTTAAAAAGGTTTATTTCTACAGTAGGATATCAATAGAAAGGTTTGAATCTATATGTAGAGAAGGGCTAACAGTGTATTTTCTTAACAGATATTGGCATTAATAAATCCTGCAATGTACTGCCTGACACACCACACTCTAGTATTACCCATTTACTAAGTTGTCTTTATCATTTCAGGTAAAAAGCAACTGTGTGCAATCTAAGAAAAGATCATATTTATTGTTACTATTTCTTATGCAATAATATCCCCTGAACTGCATGCTATTTTGAATAAAATCTAGGGGTTTGATCACATATTTCTGAATCACTGAAAATAGGAATATATATTATATGCTGCTTCTGAACTCACACATTTTAATTTCTTTAGTCCAGTGAAGGAGAATGAAAAGGAGAAGCCTATGCAAATTGTAATAGACACAATCTTCTGGCAATCACTTAGTCTGCATCTTTCTGCTGTAAAACCTAGTAACAGCTGGTTCACTTTAGTTGCAAGATAGGAGCTTCAGTGGTGGAAATAAAGAGCAGATTGGAAATGGATTAGTTCTGAAGTGGTCATTGGTCTCTCTTCTTTCAGAGAGTCAAAGGATATCAGCTTTGAACATGCAAAGCAAAACACTAATTAATGTTTCCAAGCCAAGAGACATTGTGGGGCAGCTGGTGGCAATTTTCAAGGGGAAAAGGAAGTTCCTCTAATAACTTCTGATTTTTGAAAAGACAAATCTGGTCTTCTTAGGCCAAAATTTGCCACATTCAAACTCATGCCCAAATTTTAAAAATAAATAAGAAATGTGGCCAAATGCACATTCCCTAGGATTCTTCATGGGTTCAGAAAAAATTCAGAGGGGTATGTATGTGCAGCACACATCCAAACATGTAGGAATTTACATGGCATTCTTAGTTGTAACAGGTGCCAAAGCATCCTCAATCCACATTCACCAAAGTGTTGTTCCACCTGTCACCTCAGCAAAACTCTCTTAGCTCTGTTTTTTGGTAAACTTATACATCCATGTCATTTTATCTACCTATCAGGATCTCAGTCACACTCAAGCAGTGCTGTCAACCATATCCCGAAGGCATAGGCATGCTTGAGGTATTCCTGCAATTACAATGTACAGGGTAAAAAAAAACCTGATGATGCGTAAAATCTCAAATGTAATTCAGTCTCTCCAAGAGTAGCCAGGAAGACCACTCTGACAACAGTAACCATTCCACTAATGTCAGCAGCCCTCACTCTCATGGAGAAGAAGACCTAAGTGAGGCTAGATTAAATTCACATGATTATTTTTCAGAGAAGAAACACACTTTAAAAAGCATATGCAAGCAGTTATAATTTCTCCTTTTGACCATTTCCCTGTATTAAAAATGTACATTTCCACTTCACGTAGAAGTCAAGATAAACTGAATATAAAGAAACTACCCAAAGCAATCTCCTTTCACTAGCAATCTGCAGGAAAATGTTTCTTTAAGTGCCTTTAAATGAACCACACTGAGAAAATAAAGAACATTATCATCTGCAAAATCTGTGTGCCTGCTAGCCATATACTGCTGGAGTACAGTACTCATAAAAGGGAAGCATAAAACCCCCTGAACAGCTTCAGGGAGTGCTGGAGTCAAGGTAGAGAGAATAAAAATGGGCTAAACTTGCAGGTGAGGAAGACAGAGATGCAGGAAGATACATAAGATTCAAAACTTCAGCACGACCTCTTAACAGGACAGCACTGTGTAAGCGACCTGTATATCAGACAAGACATGAAGTGAACTAAGACTCAGTTCTGTTAAGTGAGTCTCTCTGTAGCTGATCTTACCTTAGTTAAAAGTCTTCATCTTATACAAAATTTGACAACCTAGATGGCTAATTCCACTGACATATCATGAGAAAGACTGCAAGATTTTTACCCATACTGAGCACTAGCTACCTCAGGCTAAAGAGCTTCATCTAAGCTCATCTCCTCACAACTCCAAGTTTGGCCTTTCCATTACAGTCATGGATTAGGTTATGCTCCCTTGGTGTCTTGCAGTATAACCGTAACCAATCTGGTCATAGTTGGTCGTGCTTTGACTGTGGGGTTAAACTAAATGCATCTAGAGCTCTCTTCCAAATTATCCTGTTTTTCTGTGATTCCAAGGTGGCTGAACCTTGATGTTGAACCAGATGTTCCAGAAAAACGGATAGACCAATTTGTCATGCTAGGCTGTTCCTTGCTCAAGGAGAAGTTTCCTCACGAACTAAGCTAGTTATCAACTTATATCAAAAAGATATTTGATCATTAATATAATTTTATAATTTAACTGATACAAATACATGTGCAACTAACATATGATCTCTTTGGAATCTCTACCATCTATCTACATGTCTTCTCCATGCAGTCCCACAGTCATGGTCACATTCAGCATCAAACCACTGCAGGACTTAATCACAAAACCCCCTTACTCTGCCTGAAGCAACACACTTGGAAATGTGCTAAAGCCATGTCCTGCACTGCCAACCACAGCACTGACAAGGTACCGTCTTTATATGTAACACCAACATCTGCTGCTCAGCCAAAAAGGCTTCATTTCCAGTGTGCCAGTAACTGTGTGTCAGGAAGGTAAGGTAAACAAGTGAAGCCAGTTTCCCTGTAAACTGGCAAGCAGACTCCTGTTTCACAGCAGATGCTGTCTGCATTTTACCTTGAAACATCACACCAGCATGTGGGACACTCCAGTTCAGAAAGGATCTGCTGTAGTCAGGGAGGCCTGGGTACTAAGCTCCATTATTTATCAGGTTTGGTACAATTTGTGGGAATGGCTCCTGTCTCAGTTTAGAGACAAGTTTAGGAGAAAAACACTCTGCAATGAGTGTTTCNGTGGGGCCAAAATGGAACGGCCCCTTGCCTGTCCTGCCGGTCCTGGCCAACTCTTCTCCTGCCGGTCACTCTCTCTGATCTCAGACCAAAACCNGCAACAATCCCTTTCTGCATGAATACTAGGGGATGAAGGTGAAACCTCCTCCCCCAATAATTGACAGAGTGCCCACACAGCATGGGAAAAGNAAAAAAGCCACCAAATGATTGCTGCTGCAGCCTCTGCAAGACCAGGGAAAGGGGAAAAAATTGCTTGCCTAAGCTAACAAAAAACCAAGTTAGCCAAGCAAAAAAAAAAAAAAACCAGAAAACCCAAACCAGGCCCAGTGGCACCCAGACACCTGGGATGCGGGGCTTTGAAAAAGCCTGCCTAAGAGCCCCAAGGCTCTCCCCTCCCCCTGGACCCACCTTAAAGCTACAGGAACCATTTTTGGGCATAAAGCAGATGATCAGGGAATAGAGTAATCATCATAAAATCACCCCAAGACAGCTCCCTGGCCACCCTGCTCTAAGTCAGTAACTTACTACCTAGAGCTTTCTCATTACAGTAGTTCTATCTTCCTGCTCAGATAATGTATTTATTAGAGGTTGGAAAGGACTTGTTAAAACTTCATAAGTAGAAGGAAACTAGGAAGAATCTTAACACTAATCAATCATCTAAAATCCCACTATCAATACTATACCTTACCAGAATTCATCAGAAGGCAAAGAGATACCTGAAAAAACAAAAGAATGTGAACAAGGGATCATGCATCTCCAGACGAGGAAAAAACCCACAATGCTAAAATGTGGAATAGTATCTGAATACGAATTCCTAGTGAGAAATACATTTTTATTTATAGGAATAATATGTTGCAAAATCTTCTGTATTCTTCAGAACTTGTTTCCAGAGCAGCATGTGAGGCTGAGGATCATTAAAAGTTTCTGCCTGGACTGGAACATCTCCTATTGAGGCACAAAATATAAACTGGGCTGTGGCAGGAGGAGAGGCAGCAGGGAGTGAAACACACTGCTGGGTATTTGAGGCTCACAGGTCCTGCAGCCTTCCTCTGTTCTTGATGTATACCAACTTTCTAAGATTTTTTTTTCCTATGACTTCTCATTAGGTTCAGCTGTTATTTGTGTTCAGAATTAAAGAAGGAAAACTGAATGACAAAACCACAAAATATTTTATGTTCTTGTGCATACATAGGACTGCAGAGGGTGCCAAGTCCCTTCATGGACCAGGCGAGCAGAGCTAAGGCTGGACTGCAACTTTCCTCCAAGAGCCTATCTGCACAAGCCCTGTCAGCTGCTTCTGCTCTACCTACAAGCGTTGCAGGGACCCAGCCCTCTGATGGGCTGTGGCCATCCAACGCCCATCAAACTCTGGCTATCCAATGGTGGGAACACCAGGAGGCTGAGGACAGCCCTGAGGGCAGATCCAAGGGCAGCACCGAGGTTTAAGGTCACCGCCTCTCTCTGGAAAGTTCTCCCTAGTTCAACACCCCATTGGTTCCCTGTTCTAGCTCCCGCCACCATGCTATCCCCATTGGTTGTTGTTCTTATTGTTCCACTCCCTCTGCTGTATCCCATTGGTTGTTCCCCTTCTCTCTGCCCCTTTTTACCTGAGTATAAGAATCCCGGACCCTTCCATTTTCCCTGTCTTTTGTCTCTGAACCCTCCACCCAATAAACTTGGCTGGAGCCCATACAGAAGACTCCTCTCATTCCTTTACCCTGGGGAGATGCACACTGACCATCTGCAGTTTGAGCTCACTCCATTTACAGAGAGCCAGCGTAGCTGCATCATCACCAGCAGCTGCCCTGCATTTCTCGCTGTTTGCAGGAAGGACGCTGCGCCCTCTTAATTTGTGGGCAGCCCAACAGCATCATACAAGTAAAAAGCACAATTTTCTTCAACTACACAAAAGATCAGAGAAACACAGCTGTATATGGTTAGACAGGATTTAAGGTCTACAAATATATGTTAGACAAGTATGTATTTTGGGGATTTTTTTTCTCTCTGCTGCTAAAAAAGATTATTGCTGACAGCTCTATATGAGATACTACGGTATGTGTAAGGACACCACATGAAACTGCATTATGTGGGAGCCAGTTAAAAGGGACAGACCTTGAGAGACCTCCCCAAGTTAGCACGAAGCCTCCCAGGATGCTTTGTTCTACCATGCCAGTGTACCCCAGTTCTGTTTCCCTGACTGGCCCGTTGCTTTCCCTCCCCTTTTTCCCTTATATGTCAAAGTCCACCCCCTATGTACCACCCCTGTCCCTGATACTTTCCCCACCCCCATATATAACCAGGAATTCCCCCTCCCCCCAATGTCTTTTTTCCCTACCTCCCCTTCATGCAAGGGGGTCAAATAAACCAGTGCTGTGGAATTGCACGCAAAGACTCTTCCTACCTTTTTGCTAGTGACCTGTCAAGCAGCCGTCTGGTGTGTGAGTGTACGTGTGTGTATGCAAGTGTGCCAGCTGCATGGAGAGGCTTCCTTGGAGGCACTTTTGGGAAGGTCGCAGCATTTTACCATCTAATATAACCGTGACAGTATTACAGCTATGATGGCAATAAAAGCAACTCTTTTTTTTGATGGAACTCATTGCACAGGATTTCAAGTCATATAAAAAAATATTGGTAGTTTTAGGTTTTCCTATTGCTCAAACTGGTGGAAATCTAGCCAAACTAAAGAAATCAATGTGACAAGCAATCATTAAAGTCTGTTCTGAGAAGGACATTTGCATGGTTCTTGTAATGCATATTCATACACCCAAACTCCTTAGTTCAGCTTCTATGGTAGGCGAAAAAATGGGATGTGATTAGTGCTGCCTTCCTTGCTTTTTACTAAGTCAGATCCTCATGTGACTGAATTATATGATCAAGAGATAACACTTCCTACAACTCAGTTGAGAATGCCTTCCCCTTCGGAGAACTTCCACTAAAAGAGAAGTGTGTATTGTGGGTCAAGAAAGAGTCTATCTGGATAAGCGGTGTTCTGTTTCCAGCTCACATAACTGTTGTCTGTACTCTTGAGTAAGTCACTTATCACCAGATGTTTCAGCTTCCCTCTCCTGCTCACTTTGTCAAGCTCTCACTTTGGGCAAATGCAGCACCCACTTGACTTCACCTCAAGGCATTACTGCAATAGAAAAGAAATATTAATAACAATTAATAGTGCTTGGACATGCAAGGCTAACTGTAGCCTGCCTCTGGCTGTCAGGAACAAGTGCTGCAAATTTGCCCAGAGAAACTATAGCTGTGTAAAACTGCCATAACCACCACACACATTTTTTGACAACACAGTCATGCAGCAGCAACCTCATTGCTTTTCCAGACTGTAACTGTTGTCCCAGGTTTGCAAGCTGATATATCTTCATGCACTTTGTTTTGTATATTTAAATAATGGCAGACACTCTGGTATAAAAGTTCTCTGTCAACATATTGGTTTACATCAAACAAAAAACTTCGAATTCATGCCAAATATGAAGTCAAAATTTTTAATGGATAATTTGTGCATACAAGTAAAGACATTTTCCTTTTATTGGTGTCAGTAATCAGTATTCACTATGTGCAGATGGCAAAACCCTGATAAGTCTTTATTTGATTATTAGTGATCAAGATCGAATATAGGCATCTTTTTCAAATGAGTATATAAAATTTTTGGTACTGTCTGCCCTTTTCTCCCTATAAACATTTGTCAATTCACTTGCCATTTGCTGCTCTGTATATACATGCCCAAGCTAATGTTAGCTGAGGTTGCAATATAGCTATGTTAAATAATTTTATCTGATTTGTTGGATGATGGTATTTCTAATGGAAAACAACATGGTAATTTCAGAATGTTACTGATTAGATGAAAATGATATTGCATCAAAGTTAGTTCCTTAATTTATTCTGAAAAAAACAAGAAGGATTTCTCTATTAAGATGCTTAATTAAAATCTATCTCTCTCCATACAAAATCTTTACTCCAGGTCCTGTATGTGATGTCTGAAAAGAACAAAGACTGATTAGCATCTTTTACACTCTGCTTTGCTTTTCGTCACTTAGACATTCATTACAGCCAATTCTAGTCAGGTTTAGAAGGTCTGAGAGAAAGGGTAAACCTGGCACCTTTACAAGGAAGAAGACCCACCAGTGGGGCCTCTCCAGCTAGCACAGCCTGATCCTTCCCCTATTCTCAAAGATCATAACTTAGGGATTTGATTCCCTTAGTCTTGAATCTATAAAAATCTTATTTCTATAAGCTCTTTTTTTTGTTACCCACATAGTCAATAGTGTCATTTTCATTCATATAATTCTGTAGGGAAGTGAGAGGAAGTGCACCAGACAGAACAGAGCTATAAATAAGATTCAGCAACCCCGTTCCAAGTGCAGATTCAACAGCATTCTTTTAAAAACCACGAAAGCAAAGCTTGGGAATTATGGGAAATTTTCTACTTTCTGGAGTTCTGAGAGTAGCTTTCATGAGGTGGCCACCCTTTACTACTGACTTTAGTGAATAAAATACGCTTTTGCTTAAAACTAGCTCTGTGAGTTCAAACGACAGAGCTGGGTCACATTGCACAGACACGTTATCTCATGCTTATGAGCAAAAGAACTCAAGAAACATAGCATTCTTACATACAAAAGATTCCACTTAGAATTTCTTCTTAATATGAAAAGTCTTTAGGTTAAAGATGAAAATCTCACAGCAAATGGATTACCCTTGTTTTCTTACAGGTGTGCTGTGCAACATGAATGATTACTTGCATTACAGCAAGATAATGCTGTGCAATAGTGGTTACCTTTATGGGGGAAATTCTGAAGTCCCTGGGCAGTTTTGATGGACTGACAGAATTCTGCAAATACCAGCTTTATGTAAATCTTTTGGAACAAAACTGGCCAACTGGTGCTCTGTCAGAGACACATAGGCAGCAGCTTTTATCCATGTCTCCAGCGGCCTCACAATGTCACCCAAACTCAGCCACCTCTGCAATGGAGGGGAGGTACTTAGGCCCCCAAATACAACATTCAGGATGGGGGTACAAAACATTGATTTTTATAGATTTTTTCTTTTTTCTTCTCTATTTTCTCCATAATATCTTCTGGTTTATATCCATGTAAAATGTTGATATTGTGTGTATAGTGAATGTGCACATATAAACTTCAGCTACAGCTACTCTGGACAAGATTCAGACCTGAGTACTATGTCTATAGACTCTACCAGCTGAGTCACAGCCACAGCCTCAGCCTCACAGCAGCCAAAGCACAGAGGAAGAGATGTATGTTATGCACATCACTGTTCCCAACAGCAAAAGAAAAATGTTCCTGCAGTCTGAAGTTCCTGCTGGAGCAGTTCTGTGCTCTTTGGAGCAGTACTGCACTTCCTGGCCACAAGTATACACACTGTAGCTGAAGGCCACTGATAGTTCCAATTCAGCCTGTCAGAACACTGATACTACGGGAAAGCCTTATAAATCAGAGATGGATTTATTTCAGGCAGTGTCTTCATCTTTGGGGACTCTGGTTGTGCCTTCAATTCTGCCTGACTCTTCCACACTGAAAGTAAGTTTCACATGCAGATGTTTTGGTTTTGCAGAAAATATCAGTGCCAGTGGGCATCCCCTGAGAGCATCCCCTAACAAAGCAAACCATTTTTAATATAAGACAGGAAATCACTAGCCAACTCCCTAATATGAACTTTTGTACCGCATTCTAAAGGCAAAATTAAGTTTGTTAATTTTTGATGAAATGTTTATCTCCCTTCAATGTATTTTGCAGTGATTTGATGATACTGAATAGAAAGTAGAAGCAAGAACAGAAAATTAGACCTTGTGCAAAAACACTACAAAAATATTCAGAAAGTTGCACAGAAAGGGACCTTTTGATTTCTGTAGGTCTCGAAGATTTTAAGCACATGGATGTATGTATAGGTTGTGAGTGATTACTCTGTGAGAAATTCAGAAGTTTCAATGTATTTCCAGCGGTGTGTTTCATTCTTTCTGTATCTCATTGCCCAACTCACTATTTTTGACTGGTGCCTCAGTAAAAAAGAATTTATGAAGTATAAGCAAAGAGCCCGTCCTGACAGTCCTGTTCACATTTGTGAACTGAGGAGTTGGAGCCAAGTGCAATGAAGACTGATTTGATAATTAATGCAACCTATGAGTTTGCTAAAGGATAACTGATGTTATACTTTACTACTCTTTCCTAGCCATTCATCCTTTGAGTTAGGGTAACTGAACAGATCTTGAAGTTAAAGGAGTAGCTTGTGCTGAAATAAAGCATTAAAGAAAATGCAAATTTGAAAATCTAGTGAGAAACTTGACAGAACACCTAAAACCACAGGGGAGTACAAACAGTAACCCTGATTATCTTACCTGTAATTAAAGTACTGATAAGCCCGGTGTTGCTGCTCATTAATATTTAACTGTGAAAATAGAAGATGAAGAGGAAAGCACGGAATAGTAATATTGGGTTCGTTCCCTCTTCGTACACACTTGTTTCTCCCTTCCTGCTTGGGCAGGAGCATCTTGGACCAAGCCAAACCCAGCCCTGTGCTCCATGGACAAGCCAAATCTTCAGTGCTCTGTGGAAGTTTACAGGAGGGGGATTTTCTGCTCTTGCTAGTTTATTCTGTGCTAAGAAATTAGTATTTAAGATGAGGCTTTTGTCATATAATGCATCACTGACAGACACTACAAAGATGAACGATATCCAAAAAATCCAAGAACTGCTTGTTGCCCAAGGTATGTACTAGTTTGTTGCCAGTTTATGTTTCATGCATAATGGCTCTGCTAGCTCCAATAACTTAAAAATGAAGCAGTAAAACACACTTGTCTTGGTTTGAAAGACAGGTGTCTGCTAAGGAAGGCAGGAGCCTCCCTTGGAATGGAAAATGTAACCCTCTTCCCTCTGAATTGTTATAATTTTGAAATTAAGAGGCTTTCAGGCAAAGATATGAGGAACAGGAATAACAGCTCTTTACTTATATATATATAGGTGTATATGTGTATATATGTGTAAAACAAGGCAAACAAACACCAATAACTGTGGCAGTAC
>VYXC01001316.1:149506-195444 GCA_013397175.1 Platysteira castanea
AAGCCTCAAAGCAGCAGCAAAGGAACGGCGGGGGCAGGGCAGCTGCCCCCCGGCAGAGCAGGGAAAGGCAGGCTTGGGGTCCTGGGGCCCCCTGAGGCACCCGAGCAGATGGTGAAAAGGGTCCCTCTTTTAGTGAGCTAGGGTGTTAAACAGGGTCCCAGTGCAAAAGGCTGCTCCAGCAAGCAAGTTCCAACTCATGGTAGAAGGAAGGAAGGCAGCAGAAGGCAAGACCCCGCTGCAAGATGAGTTCTCCCCACAGCGACTGCAGCCTCTCCGTCCCCTCCGAACACCAGGAGAACAAAGAGCCCTAGGCACTGTACCCAACCCTTTTTCCCAGTTCAAATCTCGTGGCATCTCCGCCCCCACCTGAGAAAAAAACCCAAGTAAAAGAGGACAGCTGGACCCCTCCCCCTGTGGTGAGGTCTTTTGTCTCTCTTAAGCACCCAGCAATTATCCCTTAGCATGGGGGAAAATTCTTTAAGAGGAAAAGAAAAGAACACAAACAAAAACCCTCCTAAAAACCCCAACACTAGCTGCCGAAGGCAATGAGCAGTGATCACAGAATCACAGAATGTCTAGGTTGGAAGAGACCTTCAAGATCATCGAGTCCAACCCGAGCCCTAATACCTCAACTAAACCATGGCACCGAGTGCCACATCCAGTCTTTTTTAAAAATGATGTTCCTATTACCATGTTTCATGCAAAAATGATTAGGAGAAAGGAATTTGAAGAACATGACTCTGCATATAAGTCCATTTCTGACTGCTGAATGTCTGCTTTTCCGACTTTAAAACTTCCCACTTTTTGACAAACATACAAGCAGTATGCGAAACACTTGTGAAAGAGGAAGCCCAATCAGACTCGACAGACAGAGAAAACAAAATGGGACAGAGTCAAGTGCCTCTCTCACCCTCAGTATAGTACACCTGGGTGTTGTCGGAATTGATTGAGAAAGGTTTTCTCTCTGCAATTTGTGTTATTACTTGTCTAATCAGTTAAAATAGCCATAAGTTGTATTTTGTACCCCAGTTGTTATAGTTATTTCCCTTTAAGAATTGTACTTTCCCTCTCGGTTGGACACTCCCCTTCCCCCGCCTCCCAGGCGGAGATTCCTTCCCCATCCCCGCCCTTGAGGCGGAGAACCCTTGCCAATCCCTCTAAGCCACTCCCTTTCTCCTAGAAACTTCCCTGTCCATCCACCCAGGACACTCCTCTCCCTCTAGAATGTTCCCCTTTCCCTGATATGTCATTGGACCCTACCTGGTTGTCCCGCCTCTGTTCTTCCCAGATTTGTTGTAGCCCTATCAATCTTTCCCAGATCCACCCCTGAGCCTGTTCCCTATTGGTCCTTGAGGTAGCCCTCCCCCTACATAAAAATCCCTGTCAGCCCTGAGATCTTGGTCCTTTGTTCATGGACTCCATGGAGGAACAAGCGTTCTGTACTGCACCCGAAGGATCCCTCCTGCCTCTTTACTCCTGCGCAACGCGCCTTGCCAGCGAGTGATTGCTCACCATCTGCGACAGGACACTGCACTGTCCAGCAACCTGCGCCAGGCCACCAAGGGCGCCTGCAGAGGGATGCAGTGGGCCTTGGGCAAGCCACCACTCAGCATCACCTGGGAGCAGCCTGCTTGGTAACACCTGTTGCAGGAACACAGACTGGGAGGCAGAGTAGCAGCAAACCCATCTTGCCAGCCAGTAATAGGGAGTGTCTTGCAGTGGGAACAGAGAGATCCCCACCCTGCTGTGAGTTCCCACCTGCATGTGTTGTAACCGTGCCCATGCTTGACATATAAACCCAGAGAGCATTGCACTGAGGAATGTGAGGGGTTATTTAGCAGAACTTTGTTGTCTTGTGCTGATACAAACAACTTTCTGGTTGTTTTTTTTTTCTTTTACCATTAGAAAACCATTAGAAATGATGCTATGACTAGAAATTTAGACAGCATGTAATGTTCAAGGATTCTGAATTTTAATATTTCTCCTATTGCCTCGTTTATGGAAACTATTAATTGTATTTCAAGCCCAAAATATTAAAAGCAGTATACAGAGTTAAGGATTTTTTCATGCGAATTAGGAATAATTTCTAGCTGTGCTTCAATGAATAGGATTTTACCTTTTGTTACACTGGGAAATCAGTTTTCCCCTGTAGCACAGCACACCTGCATAGATTTGTTTCCTGTTATCTTTAATGGCATTGGTAAATACAGAGTTCATACATTACTGCTAAATATATCTGCAGTTGTTGGAATACCAATTTCTAAGAAAAATTACAAGTTCAACTATTTAGTTAACCCAAAGTTACAGTTTAATTAACATACTAGTAGAATATCCAAAGATGGTGTCACCTTATCATTCACACTGCACTTGAAAGCATAAAGGAAGATCCTCTGACTTGGCTCACAAGCAGCCTAGAAATCTCTAAAGTGCTAGAAAATGCTAACATCTGAAAGGCAAACCTGTTCTTTTAAGAAAGTTTTGTTTGTACTGGTTCTAAGCTCTATTTTCACTCCCTTCCTGAATGGGTACACATAGCTGATTGTGCACACATAGAAAATACAACTCAGCACTGATAAAAAAGGCTTAATTATTTAACTTCAAACTTCTAATTACCTGTGGGAAGACTAATGAGGAGTGACATCAAATGCTCACCATGATACTACTTCATTGGAGGTCACTGTCAAACATGAAAGTTAACCTGAAATGGAGAGTTACATGGTGTTTCGAAACCCCCAGCTGGGATTTTTCTACACGTTCTCCCTGAATTGCCTAGTTAAATCAGACTGTGTGGGCAGTGACCTGTTAGTTGTCTGGTGGCCACAAGATCATGATATCATGAAAACTGTTTCTTTTTTTTCTCCATTGTGAATCATATTCTTACATAAGTTGAGAAGGAATTTTAAAGGGAGTTATCACCAGTTTTGAAAAAAACCAATCCAACTATCAGATCAGAATAGAAAATGTAATTTGTTTATCACTGGCTTGTCTGTATACCTTGTAATTCAGTAATGACCAAAACAATGTATTCTTTCCTTTCCTTCTCCTCCTCTCTCTTCTTTCCAAATATCAGTAGCAATCTGAAAGAAATAAATCTCAGAAGCTACGTATATTGTACAGTTCTCAAGTCTTCAGGTATTTTAAGCAATAAAATAATGTTTTGCATCCAAAATACCTAGCAAAAAAATACCTGGAACTCTCCAATAACATTAATGCAGCTATGTTAAGAAGACTCGCCTCTAAAACTTTGACAATATTCTGAAGGTAAAACTGGTATTATCAAGCACTGGTTTTATCTTTATTAGTTTTTTATTTACTAGCTCTACCCACTTTTTTTTTTCATCTCTACTTCAGTGACCATATATAATCACAAAAATTTATTTTGCATTCAGCCTTTATGTTGATCCCTGGCCCCTTTGGGCTGCTTCCAGCACCTCCTCCTTGCTGCTCCAGAATACATTACAAAAGCAATTTTGGCCAACACTCGTGCAAGAGAGGGCCCTTGTCAGGCCATCATGTGAATCTGGGTGAAGGAAAGAAGGGCACTCCTTCTTTCCGATGTGGCTGATGCACAATGCCACCTCAAAGAAATTGCTTTCAAATGCTTGATTCTGACTATGGTAACAAAACTATTTTTACCTTACAAACTTATAAAGATTTTCTTTGGAAGGTAAAAAAATAAAATCTGAAAGAATTAAATTTATTAGAACTACTCTCAGGTTATCTGGCAAGGGCTCTTCTAGCTCCAGTCTAATTTGCTGTGGCATCACCAGTTAATACGCAGAGCACAGTTCACCCTCTCACGCACACTACACACCCTCGCAGTCTGCACAGTTGCTCCAGGAATTGTACAGGCCTACAAGTAAACAATCTTTTTGCAAAACTTCAAGTCAATGAGGCTTGTCCATGTTCCTTAAATTCATAAAGCAGATACCACCTGAATTTAGTTTGCTCTCTATTGCACACAGATTAGCAGTCTGGTGACCACTTCAGTACTAGCATAACTATTCTGTAAAGGCTTTAATAATGCACATCCCACTTTTAAATGCATGTACTGTGATTTTTGCAGTTGAAATCAAGAAACTGGCATAAAACAAGCATCTAGTATAACAGAAAAGAAGGGCTGAGACACACAGAAGTACAGTGATCCCAAGTCAAGAGACTTCAGAACTGTGGCACCAGTTAATTAAATGTTAAAATTAGTGGTAGTAATTTGGTCTTCTGGTTGTTCTTTTTTTTTCCTTTTTGTTTCACAAGGCATCATTCTGTTGCAGAAATGGTTTTCTTTTAACCTCCATTGTGTGCAGCAGGTCAGTCTCAACATGGTTGAAAAAATATTTCATAATTTCTAAGGAATTTTTTGCCATTTTCCCCTCCCCACACACATGTTTATGGCCCTTTAATGCCACTACTTCCACCTGCAAGAAGCCAGGTACCTTCCTCATATTCCTCAGAGTGCTGTGAAAACAAGCTCTACAGAAGGCAGGCCCCTGTCAAAAACTGGATTGTAAACCATAATGCAGACAGGTTTGAAACACGGAGATTGTAGTTACACATATAATAATAATAATGACTTCCAATAAATATTGCAGAATAAACAGAAATCTTTGATAATAATTTTTTGTCATTATATGAGAAACTGTGTTAGATGGATCTTTCTTTGTCCCCCAAACTATTTTGAGAAGAAGAGGCACTTAATAAGATGATGCGATGTAGGACTAGAGTGTGTTACAGTGTGATTGGGTATAGAATCCTCAAAATTTTGTTTCTCATTTTAATTTTAAAATATTTTCTGTTTTTTTCATTCTGGTTTTACTTTCTCCAGTCCTGATGACAAATCTCGCTATGTCTGGGCCAAATGGATGGTACAGCTGCACAGTACTCATGAGAGGACTCTCGATTGCTTCTGCTGCTGTTATACCTCCTGGGAGCAGAAGAACTGAGAATGCAGTGCAGAGCTGGGAATGCTGCCTCTGGCATCTTCAGCAGGAGTTGGTAAAGTCAAGGAAAGATTATTCTAACAGGACAGGCAGGCCTGGCTTTCTTCTCCAATATTACTAATAAATGGTGAAACTACATTGTGAATTTTGCGTTATTTTTATAAAACTATATGTCTTCAAGAGGACCACTGATGCTGACAAGTGCCATTGGCAATGTTACGTGTGAGGCTCTTAGATGCAGGAGATGATGGTTTTGTTAATGCACAACAAAAGTAAACAGGGACTTCCTCTTAAGGACTACCAGAACTGCAGTACTCAGAATGCTACTCTGGTATTTCTAACATTGCTCAGATTTCCTGTGGGCTTTTGTTTCCCCTCATACAGCATTGGAAAGCAAGAGAGCAGGAAGGCAAATTGGCCTTCAAGTGCCATCCAAAGAATTCTGAGGCAATGATGTGAACACTTGCTCTGGAACAACTACTCAGAGCTCCATATTTTTTCCAATAACAGCAAGGGATTTTTTCTTGCTGATTGCTTTTTGCCACTGAACTTACCAAATAGACGTTTCCTCAAATGGTTCTTCCAACTAATCTGATAGAAAAATAACCTTGTTATATTTATTGACAGAACATTGAAATAAATATTATAGGTCTAGAGGGAATGTTTCAGGTACTTGATCATTTTTTTTAGGAAATAACAAATGAACTGTATTCTTCCTGGCATATTATACTGGGAATAATCTGAAAAACATGCTTACATTGTACAAAGATCATCTCAGAAGCAGCCTCTTCAAGTCCCCAAGGAGCAGGCACCCTTTTGAGTAAATCTAATCTTGAGCAAACAAGCAATTTGCAATTTTAAATGTTGGCAGAATTCTCTTTCTGTGCTTGGTCAGGAATTTAAAGTAAACCAGTTCATGCTTTTATCTGCAGCAGTGAGATGTGAAGTCTGGGGGCAAGTAATTTGCCTCTTAGGGAATGGGTATGGCTTAGAATCAACTTTTAATACCGTTCAATGAACTTTTCAGTATCTTTCACTAAACTTTTCGGTATCTTTCACTAGTAGCCTAGTAGTCTGCTTTTACTAAGACTTGTAGTCAGAACACTAGCCTAGCCAGCCCCCTTACTGCTCATAACTCTGCTCTGGAACCATCCTTTATTTGGCAGAGAGTGGCATGAATGATAAATAAAAGAGTTTGGGGGCCAATGAGGAGAAGGATACAATGGAAAAGTGCTGAGAAGCCTTGATTTTAGGGGAAGAAGTTATTTGAAAAATTATGTACAGGTCTGAAGGAAAACATGAAGCTGAGCAGAATTTTGCTCAGTTTTGCTATATGGTACTTGGTATGAAAAAGCTTTTCATAAATAAGGCAACACTCACATGCTTAAAGGAGACTGTCTCACTTCAACAGCATGAATCCATGAGCTACCACACACAAGTAGCCAAATAACCTCTTTTGCAAGATTCGTAGGCAGCACACTGGTACTCAGTCAGATAACTTCCTAGGGCAGATTTTCTGACTTCCTAAAGACAATTATTTGAAATAATATGAGATGATAAATGCAAATGTATTTCAGTGCAGTGCCACAAATCTTCCCAAAACACTGTCACTTTCATTATCTAAACAGTCTATGAGGAAACTATGAGGACATAAAAAGACACTAATTTTTTTAGAGGTTTTAAAACCTGAAATGAGACCTTGGAAGAGAAACAAACAGAAAAAAACCCTAACCCAAACAATGAAGGACATTACAGTTACAGTGTATACCACAAGTGAAAGCACACTGCAGAAATGCTACAAGCTGCATCTCAATTTTATTTACCTTAAGGGTCCCTCACCAAGTCAAAAGCATTGCTGAAATTGTGAGGAAGCTTTCTGTGATTAGAAGACCAATGCCTGATTTGACCAGAAAGAGAATATGATTACACTTCTCCCACAGCACCAAGCATGAACCTCATCTGTACATGGCTTCCAGCTACAGAGCACTGCTTCTGAAAGTAACTTATTCCTTGCCAGGGGTTATAACCAATGTCTTTTCTGTGGACATTATGTACGGAGACTTTGCATGCTACTGAAACAAGAGACATGTGTAGCCTTCTGGATAGTATTTGTTCATGAAGAGCTACAATTCTTTTCAGCTCTGTTCACTGTTAGAGTTTTATTATTTATTGAGCATGCAGACTCAGAATTCCTGCAATAAAGAATTGCTTTATACAAAATATTTTGCAGCAATAATGGTTTCTTCACAGCATACTGTGTTTTGACTAACTTGGGGGGGTATTTGTGGCTATGTGATACATAGATTGAGCCAATGCTTTTGATGGCAATTTTTCCTACTGTTGTTGTACCAGTATTCAAAAGAGTAAACATTTGTGAAGAAAGGAAAACAAAAGCATCTTTTATTGGCAAGGCTGGCCATCATTTGGTTCTTGATTACCCACGAACTTCCCCTCACTGGAGATGCAAACAATATTCTCAAAGATTTTTGAGGGGTCTTTTAGCGGTGCCAGTGAAAATGTTTTGGAAACAGTCTCTGAGCAGAGATTCTTTCTGCTGTTTGCTCCCTATGTGTATACACACATGGAGAGAGTACACCCTGTATTTCTCAAACATTTCCATTTAAGAGAGCACTGTGTTATTTGCGCTTCTCAGTGTGGAGGGCTGGTATAGGAAGAAACAGAGAACAGTATAGTCACTGCTTCTAAAACCCTCTTCTGATTTTTGAGTAAAAGATCACAGTCTTTCTCCTGACCGCTGTGCAAAGTTGCTTCATGCATTAACTTGAGCATATACTGACTATCAGTACATAACAGTAAAAAGTATCCTTTGTAAAACCAGAAATCCTTCAGGATCTTTGGTCATTCAGGAATGACCTTTTAACATCTAGATATGCTGGTAAACAGAATAATTCCAGCTGGACAGGACCTGAAAGGATCATCTAGTCCAGCTGTTACGCAGGTTGATAGAGTAAAAGGAGAGTGGAAGGATCGACGGACACTCAGGGCTTGGACGCTGCCACCTCGTGGTAATTCTCACCCACATTCAAGAACTACATGAGCTCCAAACAGTAAACGTCTTCCTAAAACTTGAATTTGAAAAGGCAACAACATTTCCTGGCATCCTCTCCTAGAAACACCAGCGAGCCAAAATGAGCATGTATGTTACACAAAACCTGGTGTTGCTTTCTACTCTCTTGTTGCATCTTGTGCTTTTATATATAACAGCAGTTGATGATTACGTCTTAGTGATATTTTAGAAAGGAGATCTTAAAATCTGTGAAAATATGAAATACAGAGACTAAAAGTAACGAAGTAGACTGAAGAATTGTTAAAAGAATTGTCCTAATACTGGTGTCAGTAGCCGTAACAATGTCAGGAAATGTGTAGAAGTGACTATCCCAAGCCAAACATGCGAATCACCCATGACTGCATGTCTGACAGAGACTAACGGCACACACAAGAGAGACTGCAATAATCACCAAAATACTACTTCCCGGAGGCACCTTCTGACCTCTGGTGCAATATCTCTCCTTCAGAAACTTGTCCATTTGTTTTTGCAAATCCGTGGACTTTGAACTGAGACGAGACCAGAGGGATAGATCCCACTTGGTGTCAATTAGCATAATTCCATGGACTCACTGGAGATACAAGGGTCTGCAGCAGGTAACAAACTGGATCAGTGTATGTTCCACAAAAAGCATTTGCACTTTGTGTGTTTAAGAAAGATCAACATCTGGGCAACCATATAAATTTAGGTATGTATTTACCCAAGATTTTCCCTACTGTCTTGCTACTGTATATCTCAAAGAGAATTCACAAGAGTTGCTAAAATGACAAAAAAAGGACAGGTATTGGCATTTTTTTAAATTTTGAGAATGTAGCATTGAGGACAAGTCAAACACTTTTTTGCAATACTTTTTCCGTTTATGGGGCATGTGAATTTCTATTTGCACAAAGACTTAATCACACTGCTGCACAGTTTGCTTTCTAGAACCTCAGGTAATTGGCACTACAAGGCAACCCTTTACAATGTAATACCTTATGCTGGGCCACCATACTGTGAGACCACAGAGTTGATAACTCACCGAGCAGGAGTTGACAGACTACACTGAAAATTGGAGAGGGGGGGGGAAATATAAGGAAGGAAAGAAGGAAGGGAGGGAGACAGAGAAATACATTTTTAAAGATAACCTGGAGGCAAATATAATATTTATACTTATTTATCCTCACAGCACAATCATAAACCCCCAAACACGTCAAATGAGATGGAATTGCAAAATGGCCATGAGTCCTACTTACTTGGCTTCTCAGTGGTCTCTTAGCAGTCACATGAATCTATATTTTTCAACTGTGTGACTGCTGCAGGCAAAACTCCTATAAGTAAGAGTGAGAGTCACAGCAAGTCCTAAACTCTCAGTGGTATTCATGCACAAAAATGCCAGCCTAGGAGAAAAGAAAAAAATGCAGGGGCAATTAAGCTCTGCAGACAACTGTACTTAATACTTCTTTCACATTTGCAGGATATCCTCTGCTCAAATGAACTTCCATTGCCTCAACCCTTTGAATGGCCTCAACCCTTGAAGCCTTCATAAAGAATCAGAAATAGGAAAGAAACCAACAAACCATTAAGGTTGGAAAAGATCTCCAGTACAATTGAGTACAACCTTTAACCAAACACCATCATGTCAACTAAATATTAGCACAAAGTGCTGCATCCTGTCGTTTCTTCAACACTTCCAGGGATGGGGACTCCACCATCTCCTTGGGGAGCCCCTTCCAATGCCTGTCACCACATCCTGGTCAATATTATGTCTTCCATCTCTCATTTAGCATATTCTAGCTTTATTTCAAGCCCTTTTGGAAGATATCTAATGCTTCCTAAAAACTTGGGATTCTTCTGCCAATGTAATTGAATTTGCACATTAAGCTAGCTGCTGAGTTAGAACCACTAAAGGTTCTAAGGTGACCAGGCTAGCCATCATATTTTCAGAAGATCATTCCAGATTCCTAATGTGCTGAAAACATCTCCTTTAGTCAGAATGTTCTGATTCATGTAATCTTAAAATAGAGTGGGTTGGAAGGGACATTTCAAGTTTGGCTAGTCCAGCCCCTCAGCGATGAGTAGGGGCCTCTTCAACACAATGAAGTTGCTTAGAGCCTCAACCTGATCTCATCCAACCCATCTAAACAGACCTTGAATGTTTCCAGGGATGGAAACATTCTCAGCTATTGTTAAATTAGTTTCAGACAGGTTTTATCTTGACAGTTCCGATACTCCTTGCAAAGGTACCACCCAGCTGGTCATGTGATGGGTGCATCCCCAAAACAAAATTTCAAATGAGAAAGCAGAGTCAGAAATCATTTATAGTCCCCAAAACCCCCACACTTTTCATGATGAAATTAGAAGTATGAGGGAAAAATTAAACCCACAGCTAGAGAAGTTACTGACACTTTTAGCTGTTACTGTTTGAATATTGTCCGAAGTGACTATCAAGCCTGATCCTGCCATGACATCTGAGAAAGTCCCAAGAGGCAGCAGTTCTGACAAACTCTCAGAGCTGTGAACACCCTCAATTCCAGCTGAGATACCCAAGGTGCTAAGCACCAGTTCACGCCAGAGCAGAACTTGCCTCCATCTCTGCACTAAAGTGTTTATGTGACTTATTTTCCTCATTGCATTGCAATCTTTGTTGCACATTCAATTATATATATAAAAAAATTAATACCTACTAAAAGCTGCAGAAGACATCATGAAGCTACTTTTTAAAGTATTATAGGAATGACTTATTCACATTTACTAGGAATAGACACCTTGAGATGATGGAAATAGATCCCCAAGAAATATCATGTCATAATGCTGCACACAGAAAAGTTGCATGCTAATCTCCATTCATACCAGGAATCACAATTAGATTTGCAACCAGTAAGCTTAAAATCTTTTAAACTTTTTCTGACATTGCAGATTTCTCTCTCTTTACCACCCAATTTATCAGCATTTTTAAAAAGACAATAATTTTATCCTTTCTCTTTGGAAAGCAACAAAAATGTCTTCCTGCTCTTTGAACACTATGTTTTAGATATTTATGTAAGCAAACAATAAAGATAACAGAACTTACATCATTCGGATACAGAGATGATTTGGCATTGGCTTGAATTCCTGTGAGGTGCAAGATGACCTGCTCTGTAATATAAGAAATACCTGGAAATAGGTACTCCTCTATAATGTTTATAATGAAAGAAATACTTAACCATTTCAGGGGATATGTCAAATCAGTGTTTTACATTTATTTTTGATCTCTTGTAGAAAACAAGAGTACTACAAGTCTGGAGCCAATAATTTAGTTTAATCTGCCTGATTCACTCACTGTGTCTTTCACTTCTAAGACATAATTTCAAATCTAGCCCAGAGCAAACTGACAGAAAATCTTTGTGATCTGAATCACGGGAAAGGTCACAGTTAAAGAATTTCCTAAGCTTTAGTCTAATTCGAACCACAGCAGCCCATCATGTGGAATAAGTAACAGAGTCACAACATCTAGAGCCATGAAATCTCTCAGTATCCTTGCTCTTCCTATGTGACATAGTGTTACTGACTGGGTCCCTAAAAGCCTTCTAATGAAGAGAAACCAGACAGCTCCCCTACAGACACAAGTCTGCTTGTTTTCAGACACCTTCACCACTGCCCCATAAGGATGCACAGCTGGGCAGACTGGGATGCTGCTGGGTTTCTGTTCCTGGGCGCTTGGGGTGCCCTCATGTATGTAATTTGTGACATTGCCGCCCATGTCAGGGGAGCTGACCTTTTCAAGCCAGAATGGCTGGCAACTGTGACACGGGTTACATTTCCTCATTGCAAAGTCAGTGACAGTCACTTGACCCTCCTTAGCAGTGAGTGAATACACATGGACGGAGAGAGGAACATGAAGCCTCTCTGCCTTATGGATTCCTCCCCTATACACACAGAGCCATCTATCTTCGCCTGCGTGCCCCACGAACAGTCATATTTATATACCTGTGGGGGCTGTGAGGAGCTTATTTATTATTTGTTTTCATTTAATGATCTCTGTCATTCTCCCCTAGGAATACCCATATGCACTATGCAAATCCTATTAAGCCCCTGGCAATAGTGTGAATGCCATGAGCAGCAATATCTGGTACATCAGCTCTTTGAGAGCAACTCAGCTACTGAACTAAGTCCTCCCCCTCACTCCCCCTGCCACCTTCATTTTCTGACAGTGTTATTCCCCTCCCTGACAGTCTTTCCTAGGAACCAGCAAGGGCTTGCTCCAGGCTTCTCTACCCCTCACCTGTAGTTCCCAAATGGTGGTCCCTGACCCACCCCCATCTCCACAGAATGCTGGCTAATCTGCACACTGACACCTCACAAGGTCACACCAGGAGAAGAGAAGCAAATCAAACACTTCTAGTAACTATCTTTAATTCAGGCAATGACTTTTACCAGATCACATGGGCATTATATGATCATATATTTGAGACAAAATGGTGAAACAAAGGTCAAAAATCATAATTAACCTCTATGATACAAGAGTACCCATAATATGGAGAGAAGATGTGAGAATTGACAAGGATTCCTTCTTTCTAACCACAGCACTGCAGAAACATAGGGAGACTTAAAAATGTGTATTTCTTTGCAATTACTTCTATAACCTTTGACAATTCACTTACCCTTTCTAAATCACATTTTCATATCTGTGATATGGCATAAAAACCATGAGTCACTGTGAAAATCATAGAATTCCAAACAAAACCATGATCACAGTAAGAATCACTGCTTTTCTTAGGGGAAAAATCTGAGGTTTCTTTTAAGCCCTTGTCACAAGCTTTATGGTTCCCAGAGTATGCTAAAAGTCAGGTCTAGCGAGTCAATGCACCATTTTGAAAATATATATTACATTTCAGCTTATACTTTATTATCCTTATACCTGTCTCCTTTTAGCTCTTTGCATTGCTGCTTTGCTATTCTACTCCACATGATCTGCACTTTGATTAATTAATTTATTCTGATTATTTAACTCTTTTTTTCATTTTTCCATATTCTTCTTCCTTGATTTTTCTTTGGTTATCTTTCTCAGTCTTTTTTTTGCATCTCTTTCTAGTTCTGCTCTCAAGTAATGTTTTTTCTTTTCATGTCTACTTCTTCCATTTATTACCTCCAAATATGGAAAAATATACACTCATACCTCCAGGGAAAATAAGTCACAATACAGACTCTCTGTGAGAGAGAGGAGATCCAAAGAAGTTGCAGTGCTGAAAGTCATCTAGCAGAGACAGCATAATGAAGATTAGATATGGTTTTGCATGAAGATACGGCTACAAAAAAGGCCAATGAAATCTTGTCATCATATGCAGAGGCACCACCTTGTGCTACCAACCAGAGAGATTTGAATCTGGTCTTGTAGGGGTTTCCTATTAGCTCATAGGGAATACTGTGTTAGGTTACATGAATATGCTGGCTTAGCAATATGAAGCCCACATAAATACCTGGATAGATGGGTATCATCAATATTCACTACAGAACTGAAAATAACCTAAAGGGAATTCAAAGATGATCAACAGTAAAACAACAAGAAGCTGAAAAGACAACTGCAAAAAACCTAAAAGATGGAAAATATTGAATAGCATTCTTAGCTTGGTCAGGGAGGGGTTAAATAGATAACCAAAAAAGTGGCAAATATAGAACATATCTGATTATCAAGGAGGGAGAAATGCTTTTTCACAGTGTGCACAAAAAGATGAAATGAAAACAGGATAAATTAGGTTAAGTTTTTCATTAAACTTGAGGCTTTATAAGAGTCAGGTAAGAAAGAGTCATTGTAAGGGTCATCACTTGGGACTTCAATGGTGCGAGACAGATTTTAATTTTTTTAATTGTCTCCAACTATGTGCTTAGATGTTACATTTCAAATGTTTCTATTAGAAACAGTAACTTTTCATTTAACTTCCACCCAGATATTAGAACCTTTCTCTAAAATGTTTGAGTCAACAAGTGACTCCTTTCAGTGATCTTCTTGGATTCACTCTTACAGATATCAACACAGGATGAAACCACAGACATTTTCTCCTTTCAGCAGCAGTAATGTTGTTTGAGATGCACGTTCAACCTTGGAATATAATGAGCTTTAGCTGCTACTTGACCATGCTGTAAATCAGTGTTAATAAAAATATACTATAAATAATTAACAGTAATTTAAATATTCATATTTTATCAGACAGCTGGAGAAACATTACTGAACCATGATATATTTCACCAAGGTTAACTTGAACCTAAAAACACTACCCTAGTGCATGAAGTATGAAGACATGAGAATGGCCACCAGACAGTTTGCTAATATATAACAACAATATTCTTACTTGAGAAACTACAAGTTCAGAAATGGTTTATTCATAGGAGCAAGCTTAAAAAAAAAAATACTGGAATCATTCATTTCATTTGATTTGTGCTGATATGCATTTAAATTTTTTTTCCTATTCTTTCTATTTTTATCCAGGAAAGTGTTTTTTCTTCCACAGCATTGGAAATGTCACCTCAAATTGTCACATGAACTTAAAACTGCTCCTGAGCCAAATCCTGTATGTAACTGCAAACACAGTCTCCCTCAGGTGACTTTAGGAACTGTGGTTTCCTCTTCTGTAAGTGTTCAGATACAAACTTTGCCTCTGGATCTGAACAGAAAGCCAGTATTGAGCATATGCTGTCCTATCCATATGCACACGTAACTTGGTATTTACATGATCCATACCCACGGTGATAACACTAAACAAAAACCTCTGAGTCTAAATATAGGAGTGATGCTGGAGCAAGATCTATGCATCTCCCTTTACATGTAGCTTTAGTAAGAGACTCCCTTCCATGAGTTCAGATGCAATACTGACAGTGAACTGGATTCAGTGGTGCTATTAACCCCCTGCTATGAAAATGAAATATAAAAACATTCTTCATTGCTTTGAAAAAACCACAATGAGTTAATAATTTTTTTTTAAATATGAAATACAGAGAGTAAAATTTTATAAATATGGAAAGCCAATGTTCCAATAGCATTAGTAGTTTATTTGAATTTCTCATCTGTAATATTGACTAGAGAAGCTTTAACTCGTTAAATGAATGATCTGCTGCCTTTCATATTAAATTTATTTACTAAAGTACACAAGACAGACTTAGCAGTTAGAGCAAGGAGCCATAGTTAGCCAGGCCGCCCTGTGAAACCACTGAATACTGGACTTTTATAAATAAAACCAAAGAAACAGAACACCAAACTCAAAGAAACCATTTAATGCATGGAAAAATACAATTTCTTCATAATACAGTTGCAGAGGAGGAGCAGTAATATGTGTAGTCAGGTTTCCAACAAAGATGTTAATCACAAATGCCACCTCAAATTAGTGGTCCAGCGCTGTTCAGAAACACTGCTCTAGTTCTTGGCATTTGATGGCGCTGTGTTCGTGCCCTAGTCCTGCACATGATGACTTGGGGCTGAAAGTTCTGGAGTTCTTACCTCATTACAGGAGGGACTTTATTCACCTCTTTGCAGTACAGTGCTCTAATAAGACATTTAAACAACTACTATAATGCAGGTATGGCTGCCTGGTGTCCAAAAATAGCTAAATTGGGATTTGACATATTTTTTCTGTTGGGCATTTTCAAAACAAAGGACTTCTACTAAGCTTTTCACAGTAGATCTTACCAGGAAGCTTTGGAATTGCTTCTCCCTCACATTCTTTCCACAGTAAGACCCCAAATCCTGTGAATTGTACAGAACATAAAGTGCTAATGTTGCAGTTCATTTGCAAGTTTGCAACATTTGCAAACAGCTTCCAAAGCACCCTTCAGAAACTGGCTCCTTTTTTTCACATCATCCTGCAAATAAACCGACAGAAAAGCCCACACAGAGCAAGTGGGAAGAAGAGCTCATGCAGAACCGCTGTCTCCAGTCAGGTGTACCTGGGTTCATCGTGGCAGCTTGGCACCTTGGCACCACTTCATATGAGCACTAACTAGGGACATCAGCGCTTGTTCAGGAATGGAGGCAAATTTTTCCTCATCTGTCATTCTTGTTCATACATTTCTGTCATTATTATTTGTTCCAAATTAGTTCACTGCTAAAGAACAGCTTAATAAAGGAACAGCACACCAAATATCAGGTTTTGGACTTGCTAAACTTCGTTCTCTTTCCCAATATGTGTGGTAAGTGTTTGCATCTTCCCTACTTGGTATGAACAGAGTTAGTCTATGGTTTGCACAAAGAGTGATAGAACATCCAGATTTCATTCCTGATTTTGCTACACTGTTGGGCAAAGTACTGTCTGTTTCAAACAACCCACCATATAACAGGAATCTTTAAACTAGAAACTGACAAAGATGAATTTTGGAAGTGTTTTGAGATCCCTGAATGACCAATGCTAGGGGGAGAAAAAAGTGCACCACTGCAGGGTAAAAAATGACAGCTATATCAATACAGGAATGTCATTTTTTGTAATAAAAACAAAACCAAGAAAGGAGGATTCTGTTACTTCTCTTGAATGGTTATAAGGTATTTGTTCCCAGAGTTTATGTGGGAAGGTCACAGCTATCCTGACAGGTTTGGCTTTCACTGAACTAATTTTTAAAACGTAGGTGGGTTCAAAGATCACTTTTTAAATTCAGGTAGGGAGTATTTCCAAGTTCATCTACTGAACCTCTGACACACCCTCTGAGTCACTTTCATGGTACTCAAAACCACTGTTAAGTCTGCCCTCTTGTAATTACTAGGCAGCCACTGCCTCAGAATAAATCTAATAGAGTTTTTGGCATTGTTGTATTAAAACTTACCTATCAACTCACTGTACAGCTTTAGCTCTCCCTAAATATGTACCTGGGAGGGAATTTATGAGCAGGAATTGCATTTTGCAAAATGATTAAAGTTATCAAATGTCCATAAAAAGTTACCAAATGTCCATTAAAAAGTTGCAGTTGCAGATACCATTTTTTTTTAAAGTCTGCTTAATTTATGTTAGGTGGAAGGTTTATTGCCATTTAGAGTCTACAGTGATGCAGCAATTTAGCATTTTGCTGAAGCTGTACACAGCTGCTGCCTCATTTATGAATTTTACATGTTTTTAAATTGCCACGTTTGCAAGTAGGGGCATCTGCATGCTGGGAAGGGTGGAGGGAAACAGACTCTCCTTATTGTTCACTGCCTTACTGTTAAAATGTCAAGCAGGTCATGTTCCTTCTAACAGGGCTGTGAACCATACAGTAAGCTCCAACACTTGCTCTAAAAACAGAACATCCCTCTCTCTTGTCAGGCATCAGAAGAAGACCTTGCATTATCTTCTTCACATCCTCGCTTCAGATACTCATATATTAATAAGATACCCTCCAGCATCTGCAGCTTAAAGTCTGCTATGTCGTCAGGTGAAAGGTAATACTGTCACTGTTTCCTTGCACCTACTGCCTGATGGGAATTGGCAACCCTGTTAGAACATCAGGCAACAAGAGCATCTTTCCACATTTAGAGATGTACACATCAAAAGCTAAGCTCTTACAGTCCAAGCTTTTGACTCCACATGCAGGTCAGTTTCTTCCTCACTGGGAGGCAAATTCACCCTGACCCCTCCACAAGCTTGGACAGAGACCTGGAGAGTTTCAATTAAACAGCAATTAAAGGTACCAACACTGTGTTAAAGAAAGACTACAACAACCAAAATTGAGTCAGTATAAACAGTGGACATGGAAAATGGGCAAATACCTGTTTGCAAAATGTTTTTCTCAGTATATATTGCTTTAGAAGGTTTATTCCCATTTGCAAACTGAGCCGTGAGATTGGACATAAAATATCTTGATCACCATCCACATCCCTACAGCTGCTCTCCACACAGTCTGCAGCTTTTTAACGATTTAGGTTCTGACAAGCATGACCACTGCCATGTGCTCATCAGAACCAAACAGTGAAATTTCCAAGATCACACTATTAAAATGAACAGATCTCCACGCTAAGAGCTGTGCATTAGAGTACAGAGATGCTTTACCAATCTGCCTATCCTGCTGTCATCAATAGTTTTTTTATCTTGTGTTAGTTAATTTTTTTCATTTTACCAACCTAGATTTGTTTATAACTGAAAACTATTTAAAGACATTTTGCTTTTTCTCTAAGAAATCCAGTGTCTCCTCCTTACCTTATAATTTTCCAGCTTGATTGAATTCTATATTGTGTTTATGAAGTAATTTAAAAAATCCCTAAAAAACCCCAACCCAAAACTTTAAAAGCTCTTTTCATGACTTCTGAATTTCTTTTGCAACCGGCAGTGTTTTATCTATGGAGAAGACTGGAGTTCCTGTCAATTGTAATAAAATCCAGATGCTTCTTAATAACTGAAGTTATAGCGAGCCACAACAATGAGGAATTAGAGATTAGCAGCGGTAATCATGGACTAATTGAAATAATAACCTATTAATTGGTGTTTTGGCAGTTCTAGCAGACACATGTAGGAAGCTACATGTAACCAAAGCTGGCATTACTAAGCATATAGATTTTGCCTTAATGAAATCTTTGCTTTGCCAGGAAGAGACCTCACACTTTCCCCTTCTGTGAGAAACTAAATGGCAGTGATTAGCATTTTGCATAAGTTTCACAATCAGGGGCACATCTCATGTGAAAAACTACAAAATAGCTATTTTTAAAAAGTACTGCTTTGCTCTGCAGCTGTAACAGACACAGAGATGTAAATTCTTGCTCTGTAAGCAAATTATTTTGTTGTCTTAGTTTGTTTCCAGAGTAGGTAGATATCATATAATTGAGATATAACACATTTAAATAATTAAGTAAATATTAATAGAGTGAGCATTAACATGTCAGCTTCAAAAAAGCAGCTACTAGGGAGTGTTTGCAAAGGTCACCCTTTCTGATGATGCCCAGCAGTGTCACTGCTTTCCATTTTACAGCACAGGGTGATTTATTCTGTAAGGGATGCAGTTACCATTGCAGAGAGCCCCCTGCAATGCACAAGACACTTCTGTCATTTGACAGAAACTCAGCATCTGCCCGTCTTCCATTCCCCACAAAAGGACGAGGCAGATGTTTGAAGAATAGATATGGCCAGTGCCCCCAGCTGTACCATCAGTCCATACCCAAATAATTGACTGCAAAACTCTGTCTACCTGTGCGAAACATGGGACTTGTTTGCTAATGCAGCTGATACCAGAGAAGAAGGACTTGGCAGAATTTAGCTCTTTAAAAATAAACAATCTTTGGAAACAAAAACTGGGGGAAATTGCTAACATTTACCTCAATAATTCTAGAAGGAGACTGAGCAGCAGCACAAGCTGTCCTGCAGAATATTTGTGCCAGATCTGACAGTCTTGCAGCCTGAATCTGTAGACCAGAGCCGTATATGATGTAAATGTTGTACATCATAAAAATCAATGCTTCTTTTGCTAAGTGGTCAATATTTATTTAACTTTAGCATTGTTTAATTCAATGTATCAATTAAAGATAGTGTAATGTCTATTTGGTCCCAAGCTGCTGTTTCTGTTTGTCGTTACCTCATCTGTTTGATATCGCTCATGTCTTTAAATCTCTGCTCTTTTGTCCCCTTGCATAACTCAAGGACAGAAGTAATTGACATGAAACTTTAAAAAATTAATTTCACCGTATATGCCACTAACAGAGAGTGCAAGTCCTCAGAATCATTTATAACTTCATGGTGATTGGCCCTGACAAAACAATACCTTAAAAACTCACTAAAGTAAATTATGGTCCAGGCAAATGGCTGGATGCGAGCTGGGCTCAAGACTTGGAACACAGCCAGGCAAAAACAAAGTAATGCGCTTTTGATATTAATAACAGAGATGATATTGATCCACAAGCCAGTGTCACTTCTATGCTCAGGCAAGGAGATTGCTTCAGGCATTTAGCCCACTGAAAGCCACTTTCCATGTAAGCCATTTAATTCTGTGAGTCTTTAATTATATGTAATGGAACCTAGTTAAAGGGCCAGATACCTATTTACTCATCTTGAATATGGGCTGTGATTCAGGAAGCTGTCAAAAAGGTATATAACTCAATTCTTAGATTTCAAAAAGCAGCTGTCTTTTTGTATGTTTATTCATCTGTGTATTTCTTTGGCTCAGAGCCTGCTGGGAATTTGTAGGCACATGGACTCAAATTATAGGATGATGTTTTTCAGAAGACCTGAAGCTACTCTTCTAATCTTCCTTTTTTTTTTTTTTTTTTTTTTTTTTTTTTTTTTTTTTTTTTTTGGTAAATGTCTGTCTTTTTTTTTCTTTCCCTCACCATAAAAGTAGCAATTAGGGAGAGTCAACATCTCATGCTCTCATGCTAAAACAGAGTGTGCTAGGAAAGAGACTGTACAGACCTATCCTTTGAAAATACCTTTTGTCACATGTGTTTGCACACAACTGAAAATGTACTTGTTATGCTCAAACAAAACTGATCAAATTTACATAAATAAATTACCTGCCTTAAATCTACTAGAAGAGGTTGTCCCTTGAAATTTTTTGCCCAGAGAAGGATAGATTGAGGCATGCCAGGTATTGCTCATATTCTTGCTATACCCTTACCTGCTTAGAGTTCAGATTTTTCTAGGGCTATGGGAAGGGGAATGGAGTATATATGGGACCGTATCAAGGGAAAGCTTGGGTAACCAGTGATGATGAAGGTCTGCTGCAAAACTGTGCTTCTAATTTGGTTTCTACTTCAAGCGCCAAGCTCAAAAGTAGCAACAATTTATGCGTTAAATATATGATAATATTTCGCAATAGCAAGGTTGAGACAAAGGAAACTGGGCAGTCAGCAACTTCCAACAGCTTGTCTGTTGAGGTAGTTTTACAAGGAAAATTGCAGCTCCTCTTCCAGTGTGGAGGTAAGTCCAAGTCTTGCAGATAGGGAAAATACAAGTTCACCAACTGTTATTTAAGAGACTGAAAGTTATAAATCTTGCCATGTGGTGGTGGTGCATTATTGTCATTCTGTATATTCTTGGGGTCAGAGACAAGAAGACAGAAACAGTCAAGATTTCCGAGAAATGACTAATTGTTTTTGTTGGTCTAATGTCTAATTCAGACATTCATAAGGGTGCAAGAAAGGGTGTCTGCTGATTTGTCTGGAGAGCATCCCTGCTACCTCTCTCAAAATGGATATATTGGTACAAAATGAACAAAATACCAAAAGACAAAATATGTCAGAAAACAGTAAAAACAAAACCACTGTGCTGCAAATGCTAGCAGCCAAGTATCCACAAATATACTATCTGCAGTCAACATTCATTCAATTTAATAAGAGTAGTTGTGAAGGAGAAAGGCAAAAAGGATTTGGTGCTAAGCCAGCATACTTTTTTTCCTCTAATTTCTCACATTTCTCTCTTAATTTCTGAAAATAAGCAAGACTGGCCACTTGTCTACTTTGGGTAGAGATGTTTGGAAACTCTCTTATATTCTTTGCTGTTTTTTACTGGGAACCTCCCAAATGAAAGAGTTAACTCACTTTCTATATTAAATATTTACATAAAAATGTTCAGGAAGGTGTGTGTAAATTATAAATAATGTAGAGCAGGACTGGTCTCAGTTAGAGCTAAGAGACCCAAATTGTATCATCATAATACATTATTCACATATAATGCATCTATTCTCCTCCATTAGTGTTACTAGAAAAAGCCCCTGAGTGCTTAACTTGAATTTTGAAGAGTGTAATAAATGTGAGATAAACAAATAGCAGTGGGGATGCATCTGTAGTTAAACAAGTGTAAATTAGAGCTCAGCCTAATTCCTCCAAACTACATGGAGGACAAATATGTTGCTCTCCAGAAACAAGAGATCAGTTACAAACTGCAAAAAACCCTCAAAACCCCCACAACACAGCCAAATCATTTGATACAGTTTCCGCTCCATTGCCTTCCACCCTCATCCCCCAAAGACAAAAAAGGCTTCATGGCAATTCAAACCCTGGATATTTCTGATCAGTCTGTGAGCCAAATTGCAACTGTGAGGGAAACATTTCCAGACACAAAAGAAAGGCAAGAAGGAAGAGAAGGTGGTCACACCAGCTGAGTGTGTGGAGGGAAAGCAGATTCGGCAGATACTTGCTGGCAGGACACATCCTGCGACAGGCACTCCACAGACAAGGGTCTGGCCCCCTGCAAACTCAGGAAAGCCACCCTTTTTTGTGCCCCGTGTTTTCTCTTCAACAAAAGAGCGCCTTCCCCCTAGTTCCCGAAACATATCAGCTGCTGAATACTGAGTGCTTGAAAAGTGACTATTAATTTCTCACTTACTCTCAGCTGTGGAAAAGGACTGCACTCAGCAGCAGTCACTGACTCCTTGAACTGGTTTTGCCAGGTGTTTCCTGGAGCCTCAAGCTTCTGTTTCTTTTTCACATGGATTTGTATAACTGCAATGTACAGAATTGTTCTGGTAATTCTTGGGGCAGGTTTTTTTGGGGGGAAGTGAAGAGTTTCCTGGGCCTGGAAAGTATTTAGAGATCTCCAGGTGAAATAGTTATAGTAAGAACACAGAATATCGTCATTCCTAATTATCAGTGCAGTGTGTTCAGTCCAGCAGGGCCTAGAACACTGCACTGTGGTGCAGAGCTCAGGTTCCTCTCAGAAAGGGTTCATAAACATCACTTGTTGAAATGAGAAAGTCAAGCACTATGTGAATAGTGTTACTGCTATTCTTCAAGGCTTTTAAAAATATTTATTCCTGCTAACTATGGATGTTTGAGTTTAAGAAGTAAGCACTGCTCCCAAATGCAAAGTTTTAATGACTTTTGTTTGGCAAGAAATTTTGCTGTCAGGATGAGACTTAAGGCAGTGGCACAGTCCTTTTGCTTCCTTCCTTCAGAGCTCAGAGGACCTTTGCTAAAATCATAAGATTTATTATTACTGCAAGGAGAACGAGAGTAAAATGGTTGTCTGGCTAGTGGCATATCTTGAACAGATAACATTTCCAGGACAAGGGAACTGTCTGAAGACTGAGTTGGGGGAAAAAATATTTAATAAAGAATCTTTAGTGGGAATTTTTAATAGCATTTACAAGTTACATTGTAAGCAATTTTTAGGTTTTGTGCTGAAAAACTTCACAGTGATGAACATGCAGTTGACAAACAGGGATTTCCTCAGTCATCAGAAGAGTAGAAAATTCAGTAAATGAGAAAAAAAATACTTGTGTCTGAATGCAGCTCTTACTTGCCTGTTGATTCTATTTAGTGTCTACTAGCATGAGTTCTGAGGATGGAAAACAGAATGTAGATGATGAACGTCCTTCAGGTATGACAGTAGCGGTAAGGGGGGGTTCCCAGGGCTTAGACGTGCATCATCTCCACACCTTTCTAAAAAATCTCTTTGATGTCATATCAAAAATCTTTATATGTCACGGAAAATCTTCAGAGTCAAGAAATGTCTCCAGAAATCCTCAACAAAATTTAAAGCATTGATCCCTTCTGTACAAAAGAGCAATAGAAATAACAATAATAAAAAAGCTAATAAAGCTTCCTAAAGAGCTACTGCAGAACTATATGAAGACCTCAGCCTCACCATTTTTTAAGAGCTAGAAGTTGGTGTTCCAGGTACTTTTAAGCTGTACATTCCTCAGATGATAGGAGTCAGACACATATACTTTGGTAAAATGTCCAGCACAATGGAACACAAATTGCAAGCAGGCTATGTGTATGTTAATTTAAAAATTACTTAACAGCTCTATGATATCCTAGAATATACCCCAGGCAAATCCTACAGAAAGACATGAATCACTAGAGAAAGTGGTCTTCAAATAGAGAACATCTTTTCCCCTATTTATTCTCCTCCATTCATTAACATCCAATTAATTCCTCAGCCCTTTCCCTAGTGCTGAGCATTGCTTTACAACAAAATTAAACAGTATTGCAAAACAAAACAACAAAGAACACTAACCCCAAACAAAACCCACAGTGTAATTAATTAATACAGAGACAGATTCACAGAAAAGCTGAAAGCAGTCACAGCAACAGAGAAATCCCCCGAAAAGCTACTGAGACTCAGTAAAGCTGCTGCCTGCCCAGAACATGTTACAGCCCATGGGGACGGTGACGGTGACCATCACATAGATTTACTTTGCAGTCCAAGATCTGGCAGATCTACTGATACAGCTTCTTTCTACTCCAGAAGATTTCTCTGCCATTCCTGTGCTGATTAAAAAGTGTCCGTGAAATTAAAGCATGTATTTGTGCCAACAAGGGACTGCATCTGTGTATAGCTATGAAATATTACCAAAACCTCATTTACTAATAGAGTTTAAATAGTCACTTAACAAATTAAGCAGTATTTCCTCTATCAATCATTGTGTTTCTATACTCAATACATTCTTTGTTGTTTTCTTCACTCTTCATTATGAAATCTTGGTCTCTACCTTACTAAAGAATTTCATAAACAAATTACAAGAATTATTTATAAACAGCCTGATTTAAAAAGATGTAAGGATGACTGTAAACCACTCTAGTTCTATTAGCCTGCTCAAATTCACTAAGTTAAGTAAATTTATAAAGTTGCATAAAATAAAAAGGTGATGAAGAAAGAGAGATTTGAGGCCATCAAATCTGAAGGTAATTTCTCTGGAAAAAGGCTAGGTTAATCTCCTAAAAATGTTTAGTTTTGTTTATGTTTTCTAATGGCACCCATCATTAGCAAGTATGCTTTTTTTTTAGTCCTATTTCCATAAACAATTCACTGGAAATAGAACTAGTTTTTTTAACCTCAAACACTCCCTTGAAATATTTGCATCCCTGTATCTCACTGGGGCAGGACACAATATTCAGACCCTGAATGCTGATTAAAAATAAATGGTAAAAGAGCTGACTTTTTTCCTAGTTTTTGGAAAGTGCTGTGTTAAGAACAGCCTGAAGTGTGAAACATTATGTGATTTTCACAATTACCTCGTTGGAAACAGATGAGGATGTTAGCTACTGGTACAAACAAAAAATATTTTTTCCAAATTTTCCACAGGAATAACATTACTTGTGGGTATATTTATATGCTTATTTAATGTGATAGTATCCCTTTAAGTAAACTTGTCACAGAAGATTTATTTTTCTCCCTATTGTCTGAGACTACAGTGTGAGGAGCACAAAAGGTCCAGTGCCCAGGACACAAACCCTGGAGGCTTTGGCTAACAAAGGGGCTGACAAGGAGAGCCTGGGTGACAGTGAGTGAAGTGTTCAAGAGATCCTTTTGTTACACATACCAGAAATATAAACAACGTTTGTTTCAAAGAATTTAGGAATTATGTGAGCATCAAAACCACTGAAATTGCAGTGTCCGAGTGCTGGAAAATGTGGTGGATATCAACGATTTAATTATTTCCAAATACTTTCTCAAATATCTAGAAACAATGACTCAATATTTTTGGGTTTTTTGTTGTTGTTGTTTGTTTGTTTGTTTGTTTCTTTTTCAGTTTTTTCATCATTCTCTTCTGTTTAATGAATGCATGGATTTTGAATATTAGGTGAATAGTCCTTGCAACTGAACACAAAGGGGAAATGATGCAGACAGCATTATAGTCTTGCCTCCTCTTCTTGCATTAGGGTGGAAATGATATGCAGCAGGGATTACGTTTTGTTTAAAGCTGTGCCTCTGTCTTTAAAAGAATATATTATACAAATCTTCTAATGTTGTTGAAATTCCCCAAAACTTGATTGTGTCAGACATAATGTGGCAATGAGGTTCTTATCCCTACCTTATGCCGAATAAATATCCAATATCAGAGAGTATAACCTTGGAAAAGTATACACCAGGGAATATCCCTCACGTCAATAATTCATTGTGCTGTTGGTGGGAAGGTGCATTCAGTGAGCCCCTGACATTACACAGAATACATTAATGCCCACGCAGCCCCAGCCTGAGGAGTGGGGGAGAAGGAGAGAGCACAAGGGGACCGACTTCCCTTCAGGCTCATTAGAAAAAAAACACTTCGAAATTATTCAAAGTAGCACTCTGTCTACAGAAAGCAAACCAAACAAGACTCCCTCCTCACCAATTCCATAATCAAGATTATTTGGGAGTGAGAGCATGTGAAATACAAATCTTTAGACATGCACGTGAGACAGATTTGTCTTACGTCTGCCAGCTGTAAGACACAGTCTGAGCTTCACTGATCCAGCATGGACAGAATACACTGCCAAGAATCAGGAGTAACATGCTGATGAATGAGGTCCCCACGAGTCCACATATTAATTCTACTAACGTTAATTCAAAAATCAGTACATTTGGGTTCAGTGATGTTTCTATAGGCAAAAATACCGATGTTATTCAAATGAGATCAAAATAAGTAATATCATTTTCTGATAGTATGTATCTGCCTCAAGGATGATTGCAATTTTAATTATAGACAAAATGGTAATAGATTTCAATACAGTTTGGGGTATTTTTCATTCCTGTTTGCTCTTACACTGTTATGGTTTTAATGACTTAGCAGAAGCAGAAGAATAACTAAGAAACCCAACAGTCATTATCTCAAATAATGAGAGTTTTTAAGGCAAAATCAATGTTTGTTATAATGAAAATAGATTCCTTGGCTCCTGCAGGGATATATACAATTCTTTTTCACTGTTAAATAGAATGTGATTGCTTATTTTCACCAATATAATGAATATTTTTTATTCAAGAGTAAAAATAAAATGTCAGAATTTATTTACTGTTATTAAGCACATGTATTTAACCAGAAGCTCTCACCATATGACTGAAGCTGATCAAACTGGGAATAATTTTCTGTGAAATTTCAGAAGCTTGAGAGAGAAGTGCAAAATTTCCAAAAAGTAATGAAAAAGCTCACTCCGGGGGAACAATGATTCTGTTCAGATGGTTGACCAAACTCTTAATTTGTTACATCAAATGAACCAAATCCAAAAGCTAATAAAAATATCTTAAGCAGGCTTAATGAAGTAAAACAAACACTTCTTTCATACCAACACATCAAACCATTTTCAATGCTGAGGAAATTATTATTATCATAATTATGATTTTGATCATTATGATTTAGAGTCAATGTATTTACGGTCATTTTTGATCTCTGAACATTAGGAAAACCATTCACATTAATACTTCAGAGCTGTGTTTTATCAAATGTCCAAATGATCTAAAAGAATGCATGGGAACTCAGAGGCTTAAAAACTTCATTTGGAAACATTGTATTTCTCCCTAGTTCTCTTTGACTTGGTTTTCATGCAATGCCTAAAAGGTGTAAAAACCAGAACACTAACAAAGAAGAAAATGAGCAGCAAAGCTGCAAATACCCTTTGAAATGATTTCTTAGGTGGTTCTTTGAGTAACAGGTGAAGAAGAAGTTCTCACTAGAATAGAACTATAACTGCAGCAGATCAGCTTGTGAGTGCACAGGTACTCAGAGTAAGAGGTTTGGGGTCTGTGAAGGGTTTATGATCTCAATTTGCACCAGTTATTCTAGCACTGCTGTCTTGAATAATACACATTTTTTTGGCAGCTGCAATCACTAAGGGTGCCTTTTGCACAAATGAGGTGACAAAATTCAGGCATCTATGCACAGGAAGACTTTCTTAGAGTGATACAAATGTTTAGGAAAAAATTTGTCTGTCTTGTCTGGGTGCCCAGGCAGGTCTTGAGATCCTTGAGCATAGGCAGCAAACACAGTCAAAGCAGAGTGACCTAGAGCAGGCTGCTCTGGGCAGTGTCTAGTTAGCCTTTGTTCTTGTTCTCCTAAACATTACATAATTTAATCTGTTCATGAGGCACAGCACTGTTTGAAACCACGACAGTCTTATCTTTGAAAGTTCTAACTGAAGAAAGTCTTAAGCATAATCGGTGTGAAAACTCGGCAAATCCTACTGTTCAATAACAAAAAAACCTGAAGAGAACATGTATACTTATTCCATACTGTTTGCAGAGGTTATATCCATATGCAGAATTGCTTCTGGACTGCTGTACTCTTCTGGAGCAATAGCACTTATGAACCAGTTCAACCTCAGCTGCAAGCCGGTCATTTAATTATGAAGACTCAACAGCTAGAATTATACAAAGCGTTTCCACAAGGATGTTTTTCCCTTTTGTGATTCAATAAAGCTGTACCTTTCCTTCTTACTAATGATAATTTTCAATGAGTATTGGAGAAATGGGACTTTATGTGGATGACTTATTAATGAAAAACAAATTGCAATCCACAGAGGCATTTGTAGAAGGAAGTATAGGAGTTCCATGAGCGAGGCACCCTTATTGGGAACTATTCTGTGCTTATTTAGTAAAACACTATATAATTTTATGTCAGACAATAATTTCAGTCTCAGATAAACTTTACAGGTCAAACTTGGTTGTGGAGGTGCCCCCCGGGCACCCCGCCATATCCCCGGGGGGATGGGCCCCAGCATGGTCTATGGGGTTTCCAGGCTCCCTATTGTAATCTTACCCCTACTGGCCCTTGGTGTTTGCCTGCCCCAAAAACTGTGGTTGTCCCAGGATTCCTGGGGCTTCTGTCAGCTGTCTGTGCTGAACCCTGGCCTTGTGCGGCCAGGGGGAATAAAATCTGAAAACATCTATGAAAATACCGTCTCCTTGATTCTTCTACAGGCCAAATCTGTCTTCTGGGAATGTTGCTGAATCCCCGCAGCAACACTTGGTGGTTTGTTCTCAAGGCTGATAAAAAGCATTAGAAAAATATTTTTGAGGAAGAGTGTTACTTAGGTATGATTTTGAGCAAATCATCATCTGTTCATAAGAATGATCTAGACTGAAGTAAAAAGTGAATTCTTAAATTACTCACTGTGATGTATTTTTTCATTTTCAAAGTAACCATGATTGTTATTAAATAGAAAACTGTAATTTTTGCCTACAGTGGCAGAATTCAGATCATTAGAATAACATATAACTAACCAAGAGATGCAGTTATGCAGGAACTTTCCTTAATTTACATGTTCTTTGCAACAAAACATGCAGGACCCTACATTATAGAATCTGTACACATTTGCATAAGCTGTTCCATTGTGGTGCATGCACATATATGTCTTTCTGAAATAACTTTCATGATTGAAAAGTATTTTAATTACAGGATACAAGTTATCAGTGTTGCACAATATCTGCTTTAATTATTACATAAAGCATATGAAGTAGTTAAGTGTCTATGCCATACAGCAGATTTGTTAATAGATGACATATACAGAAGAAAGGAGTCACAGACTTACGTAGTGTTTCAGAAGACTTAAAGAAACATTCCTCAGGAGCTGGCTGGTTCCTGACCAAATACCTAAAGTACCTTAAAAGAAAGAATTTCTTAGAAATGCTTCAGATGGCGCTACTTTAAATGAATGAGTTTTCGTAATATTATTCATCTTTGTTGTTGAAATCATACATTTCAGTAAGAAATGGGACAAACCAAGATTTATAACCAGGAGTGATATTTGCAATACAATACATGAATATAGTGATTTCAGAGGTAATACTGAGGCAGTTTTCCAACAGAACTTGAAAAAAACATGCATAACAAAAACTGAGCCTTTCTTGAAACCTTTAGTATAGAGGAACAGCTTTCCTTCTCTTCTTTCTGTCTCTTTCGAATTTAGGAGTTTGGAAATCCATACTGCATCTTTTCCAATATACAAGGTGTATTTGCCGCCAGCTGAACTGAAGGCCCAATCAGCATACATAAACCTTGCCCCTAAACAGTCTGTACTGGTTTATACAGAGATCAGAATTGCTCTGAATTACACATGCAATCAGAACATTTCATAGAGCAAATTGTGGTCATTTTGACAACTATACAGCAAGCTTAATTTCAGTCCAAATATACATGATATTCAGAAATACAATGAAGTAATTTAACATTTTAGAAGAGGAGTATATAGTATAAATTAGTAGAAAAATCACGACACTTACAAACTTGTTCTAAAGATGTATTGTTCCTTTTTCTTCAGAAATAAAACCCCACTCCCACAAAAGAAAAACCAACACCACACCACCTCCAACCCACCAATTTCTATTAGAGAATAAACTAGCCACTGAAAAGAATTCCACTGATATACAATTCATACTGGAAATCTATTTTAAACTTGGAAAAGGAAAGCAGGGAAAAGAGGGAAGGAAAGTAGGAGGAGAAGAATTATCAACACTGTTTTCAGCACAAATCCAAAATGTAGTCACATACTAGTGACTGAGAAGAAAATTAACTTTACCTCAGCCAAAACCAGCATTCATAAATGTTGGATCAGTAAGAGATCAAATGCAAGAGAAGAATATGTAAGATAGGACATACTGATTCCTAGGACTTACCATGTCCTTTAGCAATGATAAGGCTGCCCTCAACTGCACAGCCCTCATATGAGAAACATCAATGTTTTTTCATTAATTTCTGCTACAGTCTGTCACTTATCCACTATGTCCTTTCAATTAAAGGTTTGTGTTAAAGATTTATGTTGAAACACATAAAACCTAAACTTGTTTTATAAAACTTGTTATCTGGAATTATGAAAAAGTTTTCACATTTTGATTAATAGCAACATCATCATAGTCTGATTTATCACTCATCACTTTATACTCCTGCCAAAAAGGGTTAAAAGCTGTCCCTTTCCAAACATTTACCACCTGACCTTTTCATAGCTACTCTGACAAATTTTTAGACTTCTATATTCCTTAAAATGTACCATGATAGTAGCTGGAATCTTCTAATTTTTTTAAACTGTGTCTTCCCAATTATTTATTTAAGAGCTGTGTAGATAAGCTCTCCATTCTTACCTAGATCAGTGATAAGAGAGGAAATGGCCTTTTTAGAGTGTCTCTGCTTTTTAAAGCAGATAGAAATAATAAGGTTGACAAAGAAAAAAGGAAAATTAGGCATTATGAGGATAATAACTTAGAAAGTGTCAGATTCAGAATAATTGAATCCAATGACATTTAATGCTATGGAAAACAATAGCAGCAGCCTAGCCACCCATCTGATTCATGTCTAGTTCATGTTTAACAAAACAAGGCTAAGGGTCATGCAGTCATGAGTCCCATAAATAACCTGTTAATGGGATTTCCAAACAAGCTGTCCACAAAATGGTTTTTCGTCTCACAGAAAGAATATTAAAATGCAAATAGATTCGGGCTGTGTCCTCATAAACAACCATGTTCATTTAACCTCTGACCTCAACGTTTAACTGCCCATTCCAGCAATTTGTATGGTATTAGCTATGGCATGCCACTCCAAAGTGCTAACTTTGAGAAGAGAGGACTAAATGAATAGATTACTACCAGTGATGGCCAGTTAACTATGTCAAACCGACTTTATAGGCATAAAAATATTATTTTAAAACTTGCCTTTAGTTAGTTGATATTTTTTTTCTATGGGGAAAAAAGGTGCCAAGAAAGGTGCTCTGAAACATTATTGATTGCACAGTGTCATGTGCCAGCTCAGCAGATCAGCTGGAGTGTTTTGGCAGAGACTGCCATGCACCGTCACCTGCCTTCACCTGCCTGCTTCCCTTGGCCAGTTGCCAGGACCACTTGATGAAACACTTTGTATTCTACAGCACTATGTCCAGATTTTCTTGACCCTTTTCTGTAGCAGGATATTCCAGCTATTCCCTGCAGCATCTTCAGTCACATTTTTAGAAGAATGTGGCTCTGTTTCTTACAATATTAAAAGGAGCCTACCTGTCTGACATAAATAATGAAAAAATCATTCTTTGTTCAAATTCAGCCACATCTCTCTTACCTGATACTTCTCATAGGTTTCAAGGGGAGACCTTCAAATGGCCTATGGGAGCTTGCCTGACCATGGACAGCGTCAAATTAGAACAACAACAAGCAAAATATCTGATAACTGTTGCCAGTTGAAAGCATCATGAAAATCACAGTAAGTATCCACTCAAACCATATTAAAGTATGAAGGATGCGCTTAACACCTTGGTTTTAAAGGAAGCAATTAATTCTTCTTTGAAAGCACATGACTTCTGAGAAAAGGGTAAGAGTCCCTTTGCAGTGAACTATATGTTTGTCCTGAGTTACAGTGTAGTCCATTACCATCCTCATGAGCTGTTGAAACCAGGTGTAGCAATGTTCCCTGCCTCCTCCCTCCGGACTATCTCCTGTTAATGGGCCCAGCAATGCCTTGCCCCATGACTCACAGATAACTCGCTCCTGGGCTATCTCCTGTTAACGGGCCCCATCAAGGCCTTGCCCCATCACTCACCATCCCACTGTGAGATGCTCTGCCCAGGGGGAAGGAGACAAGCATTCCCACTCAGATATAGTCTGGGGTTTGGAACAGCACAAGCAGCCTGACCTACTGGATTGTCAGAGGACAAGAGCTACACAACCACCACTGGACTTTCCAGGAAGGACCAGACCTTTTCTACAACATCACTGTTTCAACAGAACCACTTCAAGGAGAACTTCAGCTACCACCTAATTGGACTGCTACCACCACTCTGCCCGGCAGAGTGTCAGGTCATAACCTGACTGTGTCAGGTTAAACCAGTGTTTCTGTATTATTGCTTTGTTATATCTATATATTAGTAAAAGAACTGTTATTCCTATTCCTCATATCTTTGCCTGAAAGCCCCTTAATTTCAAAATTATAATAATTCAGAGGGAAGGGGGTTGCATCTTCCATTCCAAGGGAGGCTCCTGCCTTCCTTAGCAGACACCTGTCTTTCAAACCAAGACAGTGTTCCAGAGGGAAGGGAGTAGTTGGGATGTCAGAGTACTCTTACCTGACGAGGTGTCTACATTTTGTCATCACAGAATTTCTATCCCAAAATACTCACAGCACTTCAGAGTTTATTAGAAATTTGTAATTTCTAGAGAAAACCGCCACAGCTGAGACTGGATCTAAAAGTTGTTTCAAAGTTTGCTGCACAATAATGATGAGAAGGAAATAATCTGAACCAACAGTGTTTAAAAAGCAATTATTATTTTCATGTTTGCTAACACTGGACCATGCCCAATGATACTCTCAGTTGATTGTTCACCTGGACTGATTTTTCATATCAGTTTTGGATTTAGATATTTTCTCAATAAGTAAATCCCTTCCTGTGAACAGCTTTTCAGGGGCACAGTTTCAGGTACCACTCATTGCAGGTCTTACTTCACTCACACCCATTGGCAGTGAAGTCTCTGAATACCAGAGTTTCAGTTGCTACCACTTTTGTGGAATGTGTTCACTTTCTTGTCCAAGAAAACTCTAAGTGATGACTTCTGTACTAGAAGAGGTTATAACAGGTCTTTTTATCTCATCTCTTATTAACTTGCAATTTTTTTCCACATTAAACTCTGAAGGAAAAGAGAGGGGAGGCCTTAGACTGTTCAGTGACCCTCCCATCATGGTGTGTATTAAAGACTTATGTTTCGTTAGCCATACCACTGGCTTACAGAGGACCACTCCTTAAAAGTTAAATCTAAGGCCAGAAATGTTAGAACTGCAAACTTTCTTCTGAAAGGGGCTGAAAGCCGAGTCATTAATGCTGCGATCAGTCTAACCCAGAGCATTTGTTGCCACTAATTATTACGGACAAGCCTCTTTATTGAACCACATCCTTTTATCAACATTAGGATGTATGAGCCGAGGCTGTTGTTTTAAACGCACTCATTAACCACACAAATCAGCGCTGTTGACAGAGCGCTTTTGAATTAAGCATCAGACTGTAGTCATTGGACAAGGAGCAATTTATAATGCCATTAGCAACACTTGCGAAGGTTACAGGCATCAAAAATTGTTCAGCCGTAATTATTCTTAATGGATACAAGGAATAAACTGACGCAGGACAGCTTTTTCATTAGCTTTCAATCAAGCCTGATGGCTTTGAGAAATGTACAGTAAATGCATTTTGGGAAGAAATAATGATGTTGCAGCACCTTTCACTGCAAAATGCTCTCAGTTCAGAACTTAACTTTTAATAACCTTAATTTGACATAATTAAAAAATATGATTTGCTTTGAAGATTTTGCAACAAATTGTTCTGGCTGCTGTTTAACCATTTTTCAAGTGTTCATCCCAAACATGAAAAGAAAAAAGGATAAAAATCTTCAGATGCTTCAGATTCTCATGAAGAGCATTAGACTTTCAATTTCCTAAAGCCAGAGTAGTGAGGACAGATTTTTAAAGTGAACTCAGAGCACTTAGAGAATGAAAGAAATTTTATAAAGTTTATCTACCCCAAAAAAGCACCTGCACATACACAACATTCTCCATAATATTCAGTCACAGATTCAAAAACAGGTGAACTATTACTTTGTCACAGGTAAAATGGTGAAAAAAATGCTAAAAAAAACCCAAACAAAAAATCTCAAAACAAAAGAAAAAAAACCCAAAAAACAGAACAAAAACACAACTTAGTTTTAAACCAAGTTTGGTGCATTTAAAATCACATTACCGTATTTCTGAAAAGCAAAAACCTTCATAAATCAGTCCTCATTTCATAGCCCATCACAGCTGCTATTAACAGTCTGTGTCTGTCAGGAATACCTTCTTTTTTAACAAGGGTCTTTCCAGACAGATTGAAGATATTAGCCAAACGGACTATTAGTCACATCTGACTCAAGGCTTAAAACCAATCAGAAGCTCTTCTGGTCTTGAGCACTACATGGGTAGTGCTCATGTTTTCATATTTTTACCCTGAGATCTCTTCACTATTTTTTCCTTATGCAGATCAAAGAAAAGAGATAATGAAGAAAATTACTCTAAGAGAAGGCAAGACTGTGGTGTACTGTCCTTCTATGCTTGTCAGATTGCAGGTCAGGATAGAAATGCAGCAGTACTTCTGCTGCTTAAGCAGCCAAACTTTAGCCATAGTACCACTTTGCACATGTGTGAATCACACAGAGCAACAGAAAGTAGATGCTTTTAAAATATTGTGTACAGAGTTGCTGAGAGTATGGAATGTCTGACACAAAGCTAATGAGAGGAAATAACCCATGACTTCTGGTTCAGTCAGGAGATGGAAAAACAGGCCTTGAAATCAAATTTGAAAGTGGTGGATGCCAATGCAAATTACAAACAAAGCAGGGTGTCAGATTGCACCAGAATGGGAGTCCAAGGGTGACTTCATATACAAGTAAACTTCAGCATTAGTTGTACAAAATTTTATCACACAATTTGTGCTATTTTGTGCTGTGTTTAGTCATAAACGCTAGGACCAGATTATTAAACAGGGTTTAAGAAAATGTTTCTAGAGGCGCACTTGAAAACAACAGAAAACAATGGGTGCAAATATGGGCAGCTCAAAAAACCAGAAAGCAAATAAGATATCTAAAGTTGCTGTATTTTTCAAAATATACATATTCCCAGGAAAACTTAGGATTTTGTTATCTAGTGCATAACATTAAAGCCAATTTCAGTCCAAAAATGTTACCATTGCAAGTAACCTTTGCAATGCTCTACACTAGTCGTGGTGGCTATAAAACAGATACAAACACTATACTTACCTGTGCCTGTTAAAAACTGCTACCTTACTAAAGGTTAACTTTAACTTAAGGGAAATTATTTAGGGCAAGCTCTGACTTCTACTTCTGTTCTTCTTACTCATGGGTTTTGCTCATAAAAGCATAATTTTAGTATCTACATTGTTCTACTGCAAAGATGCACTGGAGGGGAGAAGAGCTAATGCTCGTATTCAGGGATTTACAGAGTAAAGAAGAAACAATCAGAACATAGATCCACACGGAAGAAGGCTCAGTTGCTCAGAATTTAATAAAATGTGTTTCGCTTGGTTTATAGAAGTCATGTGTATGATGGTATCAGAGCCCTAGCCTAGGGTTCAGAGCACTTCGAGTGGAAAAATCCATCCTTCCTTTGATCTTCCCCTTTCCCATGCTGGTATTATCCCACACTTACCCCACTGACTCCCAAATTCTCAATTTTATTTCCCCTAGCCTGCAAAATCTAAAAAGGTTTGTGCTTAGCCCAGTGAGCCTCTTTTCTGATGCCACACGTGCTTTCACTGATTGCTTCTCTAAGAATTCTTTCTGTAAGAGACAGATGAATTTCTAAGAGCAACACTGAAATTAGACTGAACTCTTACTTATATATCATTAAAAGACCAGCAATGATCTTCACTTTTGCTCTCTAAATTTAGAACAATCCATCCCACTTTTTAATGACTGACCTTGAAATTATTCCCTAAGGACACTATAGGAGTTTGTTTCTGCTTCCTTTTTTCAGATGTCAGACTCTGTGCAGCACAGTCCCAATCACATTCACAAATACTATAATTCTGACACTCAGCAACATGGTCTGGCAGCTGTCCCTCTCCTATGAAATCATTTAACTCAAATGATAGACTTAATGGCATTAAACCAAGGTAGAGGGAGCAAAATTCTCCAATTTTTTAATACACACACTTGCTTACATACATACATATGTAATATATATTGGTTGTAATTCATGCTTGTGTGTAAATATAAGTTAAACCTCAATGTATAAAAATGAAAAATCTCTCTGAGGAGTTGAAGCCTAAAATAAAAGAAACCTAGCTGTGGTGTGGACAAAGGACGAACACTCAGCTCCGGCCTGAGATTAGCACATACAAAGGCTGGATTCCTGGAAAACGAAAATGTATCTGGAACATCAGCTCTCCGCCCAGGATACAATGGACTGCCCGGCACCAGTGATGAGCGATGATTGCTCCTCCCCAGGACATCCAAATGAACCATCAACATAGATGGGCAATCTACTCCACCTAGAAGCCTCCATTGTCCCACCCAGAACTGAAAGAAACACCCCGGAAAATCTTTAATCTACCTGGTGTTCTGAAAAGAAGGACTCCAGGAAAATGTCATATAGCTGGAGGCAAGAAAAACTGTATAAATCCAAACTGTTCCAAGCCAACATCGGTGAACAGGTGAGAACTGGTGCGACAGAGGCCAGTTCTATGGAGTTCACCCAGCGCTGACTCCTAGGCTCGGCGCTTTCCATTTCTTTCAATCGTGGCGTTTGTTGTTATTGCTGATATTTTCGGCGACTTAATAAAACTTAATTTCTTTATTAATATAAAATTAGCTGACCTATTTATTACACATATATTATCAAAATGAAGTCTTGGTAAATGAACCATTAGCTCTACCACCCTCACTTTGCCTCTAGATTGCAGATTTATGACAGTTTGGAATGAACCTGAACATACATACAAAAAAATAATGTATCTGCCCCACAAAACTATAGGAAAGAGTATGACAACTTTGGTCAAACATCATTGTGAAAAACGAGGTTCACTCTCCTGTGAGAATTTAAAAGTTTAATAAAAGGACAATAAGGGACAGAAACAATAAAGCAAAAGTTACAGTGCTGGGTACCCTTGGCTCCAAGCCAAGAGCACCCCTGCTATTTCAGAGACACCCTTTACATACCTTTACTGTTAATGCATATTTATAAACAATTATACATATTCAAACTTTCCCCCCAAACTAGTTNTGCTTCTATTTAGTTTGAATAAAACCTGCAGAATCTACTGGACTACATCTTGCAGCTTAAGTAGGTCCCTGAAAAGATGTATTCACATGAATCATAGAGTCACAGAACAATTTGGGTTGGAAGGCACCTTAAAGCCCATCCAGTTCCACCCCTTGCCATGGGCAGGGACACCCTCCACTCAACCAGGTTTCTCCAAGCCCCATCTGTTGTGAGTGATTTTGGTTTTCTTGGGGCAGTGGTGTGATGTGGGGTTGTTGGGTTATTGAAGTTGATAGCTTTGCATCGCATTGCTGGCCTGGGGGGGGCGGGGTTGTTCATAACAAGCCCCTTTCCCAGCTCCCTCAGCCACTCCTGGGGCTCCAGCCCTTCCAGGTCTCCTGTCATGAGAGACTCAAAACTGGACACAGCCCTCGAGGGGCCTCACCAGTGCCCAGCGCCGAGAGATCTCAAATCCTTATTACAGAAACATGGAATTAAACATTGCAAACAAGGAAAGGACCTTAAAGATCATTTAGTTCCAACCCCACTGTAGGGAACTAGTTGCCAGAGTAAGCCTCTGCACTGCCAAATTAGAATGTTAAAAGAGTCAATCACCAGTTAATTGTCCTATCCTTATCTCCCTAACTGTTGTAAATTACCCTGATTGTTGTACTCCCTTTTCCATTGAGCTTCGCCTTTGTCTTCGCTGCTGCCCGAAATGGTGCCCGGGAGGAGGGGGGTGTATGCAAATAAGAGAGACCCAAGGCACCATGGGACCATTTTGAGAAGAAAAAACCCCTCGGACAATGAGCCATCACACAATCTAAAGACTTAAACAACACCCCAGGCTGGGGAAAAGGTAGACACATCTCCTAATCCTGACTTGGGCTTTTTGGCCCTGTCACCCTGACCTGCAGGGAACTGGGCCAGTGTGTGGATCCCGAGAAGCTCAACCCACAGGCAGGTTATTTAAGGCTCGTGTGATGATGGGAGTGTGATCTCTGCCACACTGCACTCTAGTGACAGATCTACATGCCTCTTCCTTGTCTGGGTTGCAAGTGGGAGTTACAGCAGTGTGGGCGTACCTCGTCGGGCCCCCTACTCAGCTGGTTCCTTTAATAAAGAGTTGAATCTCAGTGAAGGCCTTAGCCCTGTTCATTTCACCATCCAACCTGGCCTGGGACATTTCAAGGGATGGGACAGCCAGAGCTTCCCTAGGCAGCCTGTGCCAGGGTCTCCCTAGCCTCGCCGGGAAGAATTTCTTCCTAATATCTGAAACTATCTGTCATTGAAGCCAGTCTTCCTTGTCCTTATACTACATGTTCTTGTAAATAATATTTCTCTATCTTCTTCTAGGCTTCCTTCAGGAACTGCATGTACCTTCAGGTACACAAACCTGGCTTTGAGCTCTGTAATCTACAATGATTTTGTTCTTTAAAAAAAAGTTCTGCCCAAAGACTGATTCAGAACTTTTAAAATCTTACAGTGATTAAATCTTAAAAATCTTTAAAATCTTTACAGTGATTAAAATCGTCAAGTCTAGAGGATTCATCCTTTTATCATAATGTGTTCATCTTCTCTAGATGGTTCTCTTATACCTAGCCTCTTTTTCATCCTCACCATCATACTTGGCTGCCTGAAAAAAAAGGCAGCTGCTGCCCATCTCTCTTTTTCACATTAATTAAAAGACAACCACTGAACAGGTAGCAACAGGATTACTTTGCCTTGGTTGGGTTTATCTGGTAAAACTGAAGATGACCCTTGGTGAAGAGCCAAACGGTTTTTAATTTAGGAAGCTCATTTCAGGTTTATCTATGACTTTTAAAATATTCCTTCTTTTAATAAAATTAATTATGTAGTCCAGTTACAATAATAACATAATATTTGATTCTAATATTATCTTTGGCTTCTAACAATGCACAGGATAGAGGTCTTGCTCCAGTCTGTCAGAAGAATGTAATAACCATTAAAAGGCAAGCAGAGATTCGTATCACTCAGTTTTTCAGTGTCATTGTTCCAGTCTCCACAGTGGAGAAACAGCACATTTCTTTTAAGTAAAATATTGCTGGGAACTCACTACTTCAGCAATTACCTCTGAAACACATTGTTTTCTCAAAGCCATTAACATGTCAGATCATGGCAGTGCTTGACATTCAAACACGCCTTGGAGGGCTGCAATTCAATTTAAGGATCACCTCCTCTAAGCAGGCTAACCTGCAAATTTCACAAAATCTGAGGGAAATTCTCAGGGCACACTTTGATCATGCTGCTTCCTAAATTAAAAACAAAACTCCAAGTGTTAAACATCTTTAACAAGACATTAAACCTCAGCCATAATCTAGGAACGGTCCCTTAATGAGTAATGGCATATGTTGTGAAGGCAGTTATCTCCTAATGTTCAGTGCTCAAGCAGTACAATGGAATGGCACAGTGTGCAGAAGGGATGTATCATCACTAATGAGAGGATAATTTGAAGCTCCTCTTCTGAGAACCCCAGAGGAGACTTTCCATTGTTGCAGGATGGAGAAGGATGCAACACTCCTTACTACACACTTCCAAGAAGAATGAGAAATGACAATATGATAGCACAAAAGCTGAGACAGAAACAGAAAATGGGCTTGGACATTGGGAGAGTCCCTGAAAGGGTTACCTTCCTTTGCTCCCCTCAAAAAATTGTATCTCCTTACTCTTTTCCACCCAGCTGACCACTAAAGGCATTGCTGTCCTAAAGGGGAGTGTGGAATGGATGTAGGGCTGTTGGGAACACACAGCAAACTGCAAAAGGAGCTGAGGTTGGGGAGGAGCCCAAGAAGTGATGGATGAGAGCCATGCTCAAAGGCAGAAGAATCCAACTCCTCTTTTATTAAAAAAAAAAAAATAGAAAACATTTCAAAATTACATTTTGAAGTTTTTACCCTGAAATTTTACCCTGAAATTTCTTAACATTATCTTCTTCCAGCATGTGCTAGTTAGTCATTATGTTGGGAAGACTATGAGCTCTGCAGGGATACAGGGTGAAAGAAAGGAGTCTCGCAGATAACCAGTAGACCTTGATGGTTAGGAAGGCAGGGGTTACACAGAGGAACAAAAAAGCAGAATTGGGGAGGGGAGGAGAAAAAAGAGCCTCCAGTCACAGGCAGCCTGGGGTTTGTTGACAAGGGCTTTTGTGGGGCTGGGAAGGGCAGAAAGTTTATGACATTTCAGCTGTTCCATTTGCCTTTTCATTCTAACTGAAGTATGTGCCTGGCCAGAGAGGAACACTGGGAGCTGTGATGTGTTCACAGGACAGCCTCACCTGGCTCCAAGATAAACTGTTGCAAATTCAGGTAGGTTATCCATTCCATTCTCCTTTTTCCTTCTGTAAACTGTGACTTAACAGTAGCAATGACTTTTTCAGGTGATACAAACATCCAAGGCCAATAATGGTACAGTACCCTGTAGATGATGTTTTTATTTCTCTTTGCCACCCACACCTTTCTCCCATCACTTAATAGATAACAGTGACTATTTGTTCCTGACTATTTGTGCCAGGGGAGGTTTAGATTGAATATTATGATAAATTTCTTAATTGAAAGGGTGGCATTGGAACAGGCTGCCCAGAGAAATGGTGGAGTCACCATCCCTGGAAGTGTTTGTAAGGTGTGTGGCTGTGTCACCTGGAGACATGGGTTAGTGGCGAAGACAGTGGTGCTGGATTAATGGCTGGACCAAATGATCTTAGAGTGCTTTTCCAACCTTAATGACTCTATGACTCTGTGTTGATTCTAAGAAATAATAATAAAATTTTTAAAACCTCAGAATTTAATAAGAAAAGTCACTCATTACGAGCAGAATTAACAGGGAAAAAGACAATGAGCCTGATAATTTTGCATACCATCTCTTTATGTGGAAAGCTGGTAAAGTCCACATAACCCCCTCACATTCTAATACTGGTGTTTCTATGGAATCCTAATGAATTTATCTCCTGACCAAAGGGACTAGCATACACTAAACAGCACACTGCTGTCATCTCTTTAGTCACTGATTCCTTGCTCTGCAAGACAGCTTTACACACAGAGAAGAGAGATATCTACATTTTTGCCCTCTCTATCTGGCTGAAGGCAGAGGAGCCAGCTCTGCCCCTCCAACAGAGAAGGAATACATGGCTGAGAAGGGGTAGGGGATTCAACCAAAGCTAATAGATATTCAAACCAAAGCCTGCCTATGATTTTATGTACTCATGCAAAATTGTCATTCCCTGTCCAGCATCTTTTTTACTTTGGTGTTTTTTGATTGATTGTTTTCTTTTTTTTTAAGGCACATCTTCAGTGATTTAAAAGGAAAGCTGCTGAAGACCACTTGTAAATGCTTCTTGCATTACTGAAAAAGCCTCAATTTGGTGACAGAGTAGTGTTTAATAGTCATTGATACAAAATGCATAGCTCAGCCCTCCTCCCTTGACCCTTCCGCTCATGTAAAGACATCTCCAAATTAAGTGAATAACAATCAATTTGAGATGTTGCCATTTGCTGAAACAGGCATTACTGGTTTCTACCTGCATCTAAATCAAGGGAACTGCTTCCGGAGACAGTGATGAGTTGACACTACACTGCAAAAATTATGAAAAGTATCAGAGCTTTGGTGAACCTGTATCGTGCTTACTAAACTGCAGTTGTTAAAGTTATAAATCTGCAGCACTTGGACCTCTGTAGAGAAGGTCTTTTAGATGAGGCCCAGCTAGCCTAATAGCCTGTCCCTGGCAGTGGGCAATAGTTTATTCCTAAGGAAGAATGTCAGAACAGGCATACTATCTAGTGATTCTTTGCCCAAATTTGTCTCCACCTTCTGGTATTTAGTAGCAGGAGGGCTTCTTGAGCCCAAGGTCATGTGTGAAGAAGTTCTACAGCTCTCTTAATTTTGTACGTGGTAGATTACCCTTCATGCAATGCCCTGCAGATTGCTCATGGACAGGAACATCATACAACCAGTCTTTTTCAGGTGCTGTCTCTGCTGATGCCTCTGTTTCTGCTGATGCCTCTTCCAGGCTCACTCCATCATTTCTCACACAAAAGCAGTGTAAGGCCCCTCTCTAGCCTTGGTGTCATACACTGGTTCATTCCCAGTTCTACCATGTGCTTTTTAGACAGGATCTTTAAAACTGGTAATATTTACTGTGCTGGAGGCCACAGATTTATACTCTGTTATAGCAACCCTTTTCCACTTTGCTATTTCTTTCCCAACTGTTTCAAGCATTCTTTTTTTTTTTTTNTTTTTTTTGGCAACTGTCAATTACTGATTTGACATTTCACAGATGCTAAGATAGCTAAGATAGCTTCAACATCTCAGTCCTTGGCAATAGCAAACAGCTCAGAGAACAACTCTTTTAATGTGGAGTTAGGATTTTCTTTTTTAAATCCATCACTTGAAAAATTAAATTTAACTGAGTTAAAAATTGCAATACCTAGGATTTGAGGTGATTAAATGAAATTCAAACTTCAAACTCACATTATTGACCAAAAGGTCTTCACCTCTGTTTTTGTCTTTTTTTTTTTTTCCCCTGGTCCCCTGATTCCCCAGTTTCCTAGATGACTGCCCTACTTTAAGCAAGGAGGAGAAACCTCTTCTTTTCACTGTGGTGTACAGCCTTCACTCCCCTCCCAAGTGGAGAAGCAGCAGGGGGGCTTAAACACTCATGGGGCAGAAAAAATGACAAGAAAACCATCTTTGTTCCAGGAATACGGTATGAGGTCATGTTACTATGGCAGCATGAGCCATTTCCCCTCTTTCTAGCTATTAGAACTTTGCCCATAGTTTATTCCCTGGGAAGCCTAATCCAGAGTTCAGGCTGGGGGTGGGGAGAGTGGGTTTAGAGGTCAACAGCAATGTGACAATAGCCTAGTCAAGAGAAAAGAAAGCTATGATATAGAAGAATCAAAGAGTCGGTTCACCAATCACTAGGGGCTGTCTTATACAGAGAGGTTAGAATTAGTCCCCTCACTTTAGCCTAAAGTTCCTGATTTAGCTGTTTTGTGCTCAGCATACAGAAAGCCTGAATGATGAACAACAAAGGTGGCAGAAGAGCAAACAGTGACAGAAGAGCAAACAGTAACAGATGAGAAGACAGTGCTTACAGGAAAACTGTGGATCATGTGCCCAGTGCCGTATTGTATTTACTAGCAGAATTACTGTTATATTTACAGGCATCTTAGACTAATGCCATTATTTTTCCTGCTTCATTCCTTACTGTCATGAGTAACATACTAACAGAATATAACTTTTCCACACAGAGACTGCAAGCAGAGAAGCAGGAGTTTCTGAATAAACGTGTATGTGTACATGCACCCATATGTGTGCAAATGCTCCCATTAAAAGGGACAAGCATAGACTCTAAAATATTATGAAAGAGCAAGAGGTAAAATTTACATGTGAGTTAAAGGACTAACTTCATAATCCTTGAAAAAAAGAAAGAATTGTGATTGGTTTTCTTTCACTTGGCAGTCCAGGGAAAAAGAAAAGACAGACAAGAAAGTAAAGAAATTCACTATTAAATCTATCAAGAACAAAGAGCTATGAGATCAAGGTTCCCAACACTGGTGTCTACACTACAATCCTGAGAAATATTTATAAGGAAATCGGGAATTCCAACAGCAGCACAGAAATTACAAATGACTCAGGGAAAGCAACACGTAAGACACCAAAGTGAACAACTGTTTTCTAAATATTCACAGCATTATTAAATTTTCTAAATATTCATTTTCTAAATATTCATTTCTAAATATTCAAGCATTATTAGTTTGGTTGATCAGAGCATGGTGTAAATAAAGCCAGCGTTGTGGGTTTGATCCCCATATGGGCCATCCACTTAAGAGCTAGACTCAACGATACTTGTGGGTCCCTTTTAACTCAGAATATTTTGTGATTATTTTAAGGAACTTCTGTGATTATTAGTCCAAATCAAAAGGTTTACTTTTCTCTTAAACAGGGCTACAAATATTTTCATCATCCAAGGTCTGAAATATCTTTTAAATCCAGAAGCATGTCACTGAACACTTGAAATGATGAAAAGAATTCTACTAATACCCCAAATATGTGAGAACACCATAATGGCATATCCTTAACTAACAGCCCATGGGCAGTGCTCTATTTCTGGACAACAGGGAATTGTTACTACATTACCCTAAAAACATTACCAATTAAGGAGGAAAGTAATGTAAGACAAATTAAATACAGTAAAGAGCTGCTGTTGAAAAGCACTACATTTATTAAGATAAGACACTGTAGAACTGTCCACTTATGGTGCAACAGTGATTTAAAAGACCACTCTGGTTTCACTGGAGCTCAGATACTTATTTTAGGCCTTTCAACAGCTCACATCACAAGGACTTCTACCCCTCCCTCAATATTATTACTTTAATGTGTGACAATAAGGCTTATATACATGAAGATATCCATTGCATAGCTTGAATTAAGCGATTTAACCTCCACTGAAATCCCATCAAGAAAAATCAATTCATACTCAGCTTTATACTACAGAAAATAAACTATGATTGGTACCTGAGCTAGACAGCCTTAAATTATATCAGGTACATCTACGTTTAACTGTAATCATTTCTGTGACTGCAGGGTAGACTGTAGCCTCTGGAGAATTACTGTCAAGACCTCAGGAAAAACCTATCCAATGCTTTTCTATAGCAGATTAATGCAGTGAGGGATTTTCCCAGAGAGAAAGCTGCAGGTATGTAAACTGACATGGTTCCTGGAAAAATCTAACATGCACACCTTATTTCCCTGTTTGTAATGTGAAGACTGACTAGTCCTGTCCTATTAGAAAGAGAGCTGGCAGCTAGAGAGATTTACAGACATAATTCTTCTTGCCACGCACAAGGTAGGATGATACGGAATGAAAGGATCTTGTAGCCTATTCCACAGGAAGCACCACAGTTACAAAGGGAAATGGAAATGCATGCCTTTTTCACACTACAACACTGATAGGGTAATTTACAGCACAGTTGCAGTCATGGACATTGTAAAACAGTTCCTTTCTTGGTCATCATTGCAACTCAGTGTCGTGGTTGGATACTGGCCAAAAGCCAGGCACCCAGGAAAGTCACTCACTTACCCTCCTGGGCAGAGGAGAGAAAATTTAATAAGGGTTTCATGAGTTGAGATAAGGACAGGGAGAAAACACTCCAAGGGCAAAACAGGCTCAGCTTAGAGGTAAAAAGTGAATTTGTTACTAACAAAATCAGAGGAGGATAATGAGAAGTAAAATAAGCCCTTAGAAACACCTTTTCTTCCCCTAGCCCCTCCCTCCTTTCCACCAAAACCGCAGGGAGACAGGGCATGGGGGTTTTGGTCAGTTTGTCACCCTAGGTTTTCTTCTACTGCTCAGGGAGAGAAGTCCTTCCCCTGCTGCCCCGTGCAGTCTCTCCCATGGGAGAGAATTCTTCTGCAAACTTCTCCAGTATGGTTCCAATCTCACGAGCAGCAGTCCTGCCAAAACTGCTGCAATGTGAGCCCCTCCCACAGGCAAATAGCCCTCTCAAAACTGCTGCAGCATGGGTCACTGTTCCACGGGATACAGTCCTCCAAGGACGGGCTGCTCCAGCCTGGAAGCAGGGAGCTCCTCTCTCTACCAGGTCTCTCCCGCT
>VYXC01001325.1:0-10542 GCA_013397175.1 Platysteira castanea
ACGCAGGACAGCCGGCAGGCTAGCATTTAGATGCTTTTAATGTTAAAATTAACCATAATTTATTTACGCAATTTTATCAGATAAGAGGCTCAACACTGAAAATATTTTAACTGTAGTATTTTAATATCTTTAACTGATGCTGCAAATCAACAACACGGTGACAAAAGCATCCTCATATAAACACAAAAATCTTACCTCTGAGATGCTAAGTTGCCTACCTCAGGTTTTGCAGGAATAAAACAACTCTAATACCTTGCTTAACAGATAGCAAAGATTAACCTAATACCTTGCTTAACAGATAGCAAAGATTGCTCCCCAAAAATTTAGCATCCGAAGATAATTAAAACCAGAGCCACCAAAGAAAAGGCACTTAGAAAGCCTTGTTTCATTTTCTTCCTTCAACATCTGTAGTAATATTTATCCATTTGAATTAATTTATACAGAAGTGTACTAGTAACATCAAAACTATAAATTTTCTGAGGAAGCTGGGAAGCAGATGAACAAATGAGAAAATATTGTGAGCACATGGGGTCATTTTCCTGCTTTAAATGTTTTCTTTGGTATGTTATTTGATAATCATTAACAAATAATGTAAAAAGTCCCATAAACCAGCTCCTGGTGAAATGCTGCTGAAAACTACAAATTGCAGAAAAATAGCATAAGGCAAGTAGCCAGATGAATGGAAGCCCCAGGGAAAACTATCTTTTTTCTTTTGTCACTCTACTTGTTTAGATCTGTGCAATCACATACATCATTCAGCAAATCACAGAACATTATACTTCCTCATGCAAAAGGTTTTGTCAAAACCCACCAAATAAAGTTTTCAAAATTTTATTTTGCTGTAGGTCAAAAGCTTTTTTCCTTGTTCAAGACATTTTTAGCCTAAAGACTGTTGTCAGGACCAGATTGTTCCTGACACATGTATGTCACTATACTGCTTCCGAAATAGCTTCGAATTTAAAATTCTTATTAGTCATTGCCACATTGAACTGAGAGCCCCACTGATCTCAGCTAAAGCTGAAAAATAAATTCTCTTTCCCCTTGTCAGTATGATAACAGAACAACAACAACAAAAAAATTATGATCAATAAAGCATGAATTTTTTACACCAATTTAAAAAATGCTTCCACCTTCTCCTACCTCCATGTGAAATGACCTTTTTGTACGGTTCAATGACTTTCATATCAATTCTCTGTTCCTGTTCTCCAATAACCACCGTTCTCCATAACCTGTTGTCCTCTCGCTCTTCTTCAGCAGTGTACTCTGGAATTGATTCAGACTCCTCCTGGGAAGCATCCTTAGCAGCAGTCTGTTCTTCTGAAAAGTAAAACTGTATATATTACCTCTTCCTATTACAGCTCTAAATATTTTTGCTGCTACGTGTATTTGAGATGGATGACTGAAATTAACTGGATTTTTACAGTATTGGTATAAGTAAGAGCAGGATGTGATCATCTGACAGTCAGTAAGTAAGAAATTTCCATTTTCTTAAGATGTTTCATCATTATGAACATAAAAAGAACAACAATTATCACTATGCTTGAATACCACCAAGGCATTTTTGCATCCAGTTGGTAAAACTGAGCAGCTGCTCACTAGAGTTACTGCATGGGAGGCGTTGTGAAATCTGTGTTGCAGGTATGAGAACTATGCTAAATCACCCCCCCTCCAAAAAATAAACATGAACATAGCAATACTTCCTGTCTAGAAAGGAATTACCAGAGAGCTATAGCTTCTCAACTTCTTTGCAGTTTGTCTTTCATCTCTTTACATCCAGTATCATCAAATATGAAGAACACTCATCTTCATCTGATTCAGTAATGCTGACTCATACAAACACAGCAGCTACCTCCCCCTAGGACTGTCTGAGGGTAATACCAGTTCTCTCCTGCTGTGAAGTACAGAGCAGCCAGGCAGTCTGACCTGTTCTATGAGCACCCTAGACAGAACATGGACATGGAGTCTGCAGACACAATGACCATAAAATATTAACTGTACAGCTGACAGTGACCATAAAGTCTCTCTGCTGAATACTCTTAGTTTCAAAAAAACCTGTGAAGTAATTAATAAAATCTACATTTTCATTGCACATTGATGAGATTGCTCTTAAAAATAAATTTAAATGCATTCCAGTTTTTCAAATTTAATGGCTGTTTACAGATAAAGTGACATGAATAGTCATTATGTCCACAGGAATTATTTAACATCCCTCTTTAGTTATTATTACAACATACTGGATTTCCATGGGGAAAAAAAAATCCCCTATCTTGTACTATTCCTGCTGAAGCACCTTTGCCTTGTGGTTCTATGTTTGTACTATTAATTTACCTTCATAGTAAAGATTCTGTAAATTTTATGCATGACACATATTTGAAGTAAACTGTTCTTTTTAAAGCATTATTCTGGCTCTGCAGTCATAAGAGCAGAATTTGAATTGCAAGTCAGTAAGTGAGGTAACAGTAAACAAAGATACAGTGAGATACATAATGACATACACATGTATACATAAAAAGCTGCAGGCATCCTATCTGAAAATACTAAAGAGATCTATGAGAAGTAAGAATAAACTAAAAGAAGCAATTTCAATTGACAAGAAGTAAAGAACACAATGTTTCATAGGTGCCCTAAAATCCTTCTGTGTACTGGGTTATCTACAGATGTGCCTCTTTGGTTAATGCTGCTTCTTCAACTATTCACAAATCAAAGTTTATCAGCCTTAAAACACACTAGTTTATCATAAAAACTAAATAAATTATCTATCAAATCAGGAATATGATAGTATACTGTGTATATATACCACATATATCTACACAGAAGCTACAGGCACATATATATACTTGTACTAACTATCAATTTGGACTTCTCCATTAAATCCTATCAATAATTTCACCAAATCTGTTAGAAACAGCAACTTTATCTAAGCACACACAAAAAGCTTCTAAAAATATAGGTTAAGCACACATTTATTGCTACACTAGGACCAACAAAGTCTGAATTTCTACTGCTGCCTGTCTTCTATTTTCTGGCCCTAATACAAAGTACTGTTAGGCAATTACACTCGCAGAAGGTGCCCCTCTCTGAGTAGATTCTCTTATGTGCAACAAAAGCTGAGACTATAAACAATTCTCTACTTTACCTAGCTCCTGCCTGATGGAATCTTGAAAGAAAGGAGGAATATTTCACCTCTTACCTTACTGTCTAACCAGCCAATGAGTTAAAAACTTATTCAAATAAAATTGTATTAATGGTGGAAACAGGGATGGAAAAGCAAGAAATACACACATGTGCACATATAGTGTGATCAAGTAAGCCTTTTTTCCTTAAGAACTCTAAATAAAGTGCATTTGAGGAGATCTAAGGTTGGAAAGAAGGACAGTCTGACAAAAAGTATAGTATTTCAAACTGGTTCAACAGTTGCTGCTCAGCAGATTGTATACTGAGGAACTGAAGAATATATTCGTGCCTTTCTCAGGGCATAATGCCCGTGATGTTAAACAATAGCATTCAGCTTTGAAATACCACATATTCCATGACACTGGGAATAAACTTACAAAATGCAAAACTCCACTACCTCCAAACCTAGGTATCTTAATGCAATTTTGTATGTTGTACCAGTACCAGTTTTGCAAAGGTAGTGTTGGTAGCAGTATGAAAATTACATGCATTCAGTCAAGCTATGCAAACTCTGACAGGCCCCTGCAGGGCAGCCCATTCCTGTAAGGATACAGGGTCTCCACAGGATACTATTATGCTGCTCAGGTGCTTTTAGAATAGATAGATGGGATTATCGGCACATCTTAGGATGACTGTCTGATCAGCTGATTCCTCATAAAGTAGAAAGAACATGACTGAGGCAGAGAAGCATAGCTGGCAGAACAAACTTTAATGAAAAGAGGCTGGGTTAGGTCCCTGGCAGACCAATGCTGCAATTGTATTTGGGGTTTGGTAATTTTTTTTTTGGTTGGTGAAACTGTAGACGATGAAAAATTGTCCATATTGATCCTGATAAATTGATCCTGATAAAACTTACAATGTTGAAATTGGAAGCATGACCTATGTTTTAATAGAAATGGTACTAGATTGCCTCTTCCTGATGAAGTAGCTCTCCGTTATTGCCTAGAGTGTTGATTTTGCAGAGAAAGATGCACCAGTGTGAAATTCAGAAAGGAAATAAATATCTTCATAAAACATAATAAACACTCCTACTTTATAAATAGTGCTGATTTGAGAGAAGGCCTTCACTGATATTCATATATGGTTTTCAGAAATGCAATTCTTATGTGATCTGAAGTAATAATCACAAAAAGCTCATTCCAGAAACTAGCTTTAGCCAAAAATGGCTTCTGAAAGAGAATGTTGGAATGTGTGGTATTAGTGACAAAAAACCACCACCCTGTGAAACAGAGGATCAACCAATCTCTAAACAAGTCAGGTGCTAGTTTAAGACAAGTGCTTTACTATTTCTGCTCTCATCTATTTTCATGCACATTGCAGTTGTGATGGTTCTTCTTCACCATTCTTTTAAACAAATGAGTTTCAGTATTTCTTATAATATGGAGACATTTTTCAGTGATGAGGTGGACCCCTGAGCCATGGTAACAGTCTTGCTTTTCTCAGTTGCCTTTTGTAGTTCAAAGGGACCTCCAGCAGTCTGATCATGACAAAAATCAATGTTCTCTCTGGTCTCAGCAGCTATATTTTCTCAGTATTTACTTTCCTGGGTTTGGCAGCAGTTAGAAACATTGAACTGTGGGAGATTGCTGGTAACATCAGAGTGCATGCCAGCTAATAGTAGAGTACAGGAGTACAAAGATAACAAAGGCTATTTACCATGCAAACAAGGCATTCTGCACTAGTTCTTATGACTATAACCTTAGCTATCAGATTAACATTACATGTAGCCAACTTTTTTTATTGCTGGCTTATTTTGATAAAATGTTGAATTATTTTTTGGTCTTTTCTACTCTTTTCATGGCTCATCTCAGTGGAACACATTTTTATTATTAAGTATCTAAAAATAAACCACACAACTGCATAAATGTCACCAAAACCAGAGGGACCTTGAGCTCCTCTCTTAGGAGTTTGGGGAAATCGGTCCAACTTAAAGAACTGAACAAATTATCACATTTAGAAAGCAGCTGAAAACCACTGGCAGGAAATGCCTGCCATCAATACAACTGCTACCAAAATCACTGGAGTTAAATTTCATTACTTGAGGGCTTAAAGGCAAAATCTGTTATACTGCAGACAGAGACTTTTTCTCTCATATGGTGGTCACAACAGTCTAAGCGTGTGAGCCCGTGTGTGTGTGTGTGTGTGTTAGTTTTAACCTTTGCTATAAAATCTTCTAACCATCAAGTAACTCATCACCACACTCTGCATCTACCCATAAGGAAATCCGCCTCCTAAGGAGAAGTAACATTAGAGACACTCATGCATGATTGAGTACACAGTAACACCTCTTTGGCAATACCACTTAAAATGATGCAACTGTTCTTGTATGCTCCAGCAACCTCACCAGCATTAGGGAAAGTAAATGCACGGGAAAATTCAGTTTAAACTGATCCATTTCTAAAGTTTCTTTCTGCTCTCGGTTGTAAAATGTTCACATTTATTTTCTAAAACCTTCACAGTTACTTCCCCCTCAAATAGCTTACAATCTGTTTGTATATACATCAGCGATTACAGTTCTTATATGTTTTACTTTTTATAAGGTACTAGCAAGGAATAGGAAACACCCTATTTTGTAAATCATGAAACTAAGTAATCCGAGTAAAACCTTTATATTGTATGTCTATGAGAGAAAATCATTAATACATGAAGGAACAGTGAAGTATCCACTGCACACTCCAGGGTGCAGCTATGTTGTACACCTAGCCCTGCTGAGAAAGGACATTTAAATTAGTGGAATATGGAATTCTGTTGTTCCATCATCTGAGCTAGCTTATCATGCCATGCACACACCTTCCATATCTCAGCTTTCCAATCACAGGAATAAAAAGCAGACCTTTTCTTCCTAACAAAAGACCTCTCAGCACATTGTGTCTGCCTCACTTAGAGATCCTCAGTGTAGCCAATACATTTTGCACAAAGTTACATTCCTAAATAAGACCGATGTAACTGCCATCTAGGCTGGCCAGAGCGGCAAGAAGCTGCAGTTAGCTACAGCATTCTCTACAGTAATGGGCAGCTGCTCTCTCCTTCTCCAACAGCTGGTTTCAGACAAGTCCTATGGTATTGGACAAAGACAGGTCTTTGAATTTGATTCTCCCTAGCTAGCTGCTCTTACTTTATTAATTCAGCTGTACTACTTCTGTACTCTGAATAAATAGAAGGATAATACTTTACATAGGTGGAATGTTAAAGGTTAAAGAATGGCAGATGGTAAATATATCTGGATGCCTAGCATTAACTCTCAAATGCTTTAACCATATTGATAATCTGAAAGACATGAAACTGAGCATGTGAGCAGTGAAAAAAGAAATGGAGATGAACTCTATCTTTACAATCTAGAATATTACCTTGTCCAGTGTATTCGAAAGAGTCTGCTTCATCAGGAGTGTCAAGGTCATCTACATTAATGTCAATTTCATCAGGTGTATCCAAATTATCATCAGAAAGTACAGACCCTTCACTCTGGTCCAATGAGAGATTGATGTTTGGAGCAGTGAGCTTTATCCTTCTGGGTTGGGAACCATTAAGATCAAGAGAATTGGGAGGTTCTGAATAAAAGGGAAAAAAAAAGAGACAAATAACTTTATCTACTTCACATATAATAATCTCCCAGATACTAAAAAACTACCTTTAAACACACTGGGATAGATCAATTCTAGAAACACTATGACATTTAAGACCATCTAACACAAAACACAAATATTAACAATGTTTAATGAAATTAAACAAGAATCTACAGGAGTGTCAAATGTAGCTCAGAGCTCTTAAATTATGCTAAACCCAGATTCACCTTTTTGCAACCATCAGACAAAAAATCAGGTTTTGAACTTGCTCTGACCCACAATGTTTAAGAATTTAAAGGGCAAATACAAATCATGTGAGTTATAAATCAAGATATTGCTGAGTCCTGGGAAAATTCATGAGTCAAAAGCCATTGTAAATATTTATTTTCTTATACACTCAATGTTGATTTGCAAATACTTATGTCTTTAGCTTTAACTACATAACATCTTAGTCAATACAATAAAAAAAAAATCTCAGAGTCTCTTAATCATTCTTAAATAGAAGTAATATTCAACAAGACGAAAACTAGATACACCTTTGCTCCTTGCCTCTGCCTTGTATGGCATATTTCAAGTTGTTCTGTCTAACTTAGTTCACTTAGACAGTAATCAATTATAAAATAAATAATACAGACTATTAAAACTTTAGAAGGACTAAGCAAGTGGTAACAATGCCTAAGAGAAAATGTCACACTATAATTATTATTTCTCAAGTGAAGACAAAAATTGACTAAATAAAGCAAACTTAATGGTTTTTTTTTCTTTTTAACACTGAACTGATTCTTTACCAGCACAGAAACATCGTTCTCACTGCATAATTAAATGCCACAGGAATAAGATACAATTAAGAAAATGAGCAAGAGCTTCTCTCACCAGGTCTCATCTCTGTTGAACTGGGGCTTAATACACCCTCAGCTAAGGGGATGTCCATTCCCACATCCTCTTGTACCAACCTGAGAGGTAAAATACAAAGTAAGATCTTAAAGAGATGTACAGCTCATGATCTTATACAGAACTGAAATTTCCTCCAGCACAGCAAGTTCAGAAGTCTGATTACAAAACCAATGTGAGAAACGAACATTGCTGCTCTAATTGCACTGTGCCGTTCTTACCCCTAATTTACGGACACCTCCGTAGAGCTCTCGGAGACAACAGGACACACATACCCACTTCTACCTGCATCAAGAAACAGCACCGAGGTCGGCAAACAGCTGACCTGTTTCTCATTTTATACAAATGAAGTTGGTCATTGGTTATCCTGCAAACTGGACACACAATTGCAAGGAGATTCAGCTACTCTTTGTAACACAGTATATTCATGACTGTATATACAGTTACTGTACAGCAAAAATGAGTAGGTTTTCCCTTTTTTGCTATCATTTGTATCTTAGAGCAATTCTGACCCAAACCAGTAATACTGATGCAGGTAATGTGTCACACTTTGAAAAAGTTCAGGAAGTACAAAAGTGAGAGCCAAAACTACATCACAGATTTTCAAAGACTAAATTGTTTCAAAACAACCTTCCTGGATTCCATTTTTAAGAAGATACTAAGAAATAACATTTAACATACACACATATATACATACATACCTACCTACCTACCTACACACATACATAAGACAAAGAAAAGGCACTAAGTCGTGAAAATAGCAACAAAGGTAGTTAAACGTTTAAAGCAAGTTGACTTGAATTGTTTTCATGTCTACTTGTTATGTTAATATTTTACAAAATAATTGCTGGAAGGATGGTTCAACTGCAAATAGGAAACAACACTCTACATTTTCAGGACAGTCTTGGCAGCTTCCAGACTATATGCACTGAAAATGTATGACTTCAAGAGAGCTTCATTTACTCTATCAAAATACTTGTAGCATTTTATTCTGCATTACTGTTCCAAAATCTCCATTTTCATTTTTTTTCCTCACAAGAGCCGAAGAACAGACTATTCTTACACTTTGACCAACACAACTTGTGATGAGATCAAAGCTGGTACTTTACCCTGAAACAGCATCAACTATCTATGTTTTGAATTACTTAAATGATTCAGCTGAACAGATCTGAATAGGTAAGGCTTATTGCTCTTGCAGTTTCCTCCTGCCCTGATTCTCCCAATGAGGAGGACTACATTCATTATTTGACTGTGTCCAGACAAGACCCACTAGTCAATCACTGTATCAAAGTATAAGCATAGTTTCTGTGATTTCTCGCTAATTTCATATGAATTATATATAAACGTGCATATGTAGGGCTGCCAAAGGCTCCACTGTGCCTTAAGCTGAAAAAGCTCTTTACCTCAAGCCCCATGAGATCAAATTCCCAATACACACAGGTAAACTAGTGAACTCTCCCTTTTCCATGAGACCACAGAGAACACAGACAATTTAAAGTTATGGTCAAACATGTTTGTGCTGCTGAACTTAAAACCAAGCCTTGTCTCTCAACAAAAACTGATTTTACTAATTTTGATTTTATCCTGACATACTGTATAGTATGTCTTTCATAAATACAGAGGTGAACAGCTTCCTGATTTTTACAAAACGTATCTATTCTGCAATATATTTAATTACTGTCAAAGAAGGCTTGAAACACTCTTTGACTTAGGATACACAACAGAATAGTGAAGAAATTTGATCAAAGTATCCCGCTCATGAATAAAATGAAGGCACAAATTGCCTGTAAGGTACCATTTTCTTTTTCCCCCATACTCTGTACAATTATCTGTATTCAGAAGTACTGAATACCACCACAATTTACATAGAAAATGTAAAGAAATCATTAGAATCTTTGTTTTGGGGTGGTTTTTTNTATTCAAAGCTGTGTGAAAAGTAAGATACAGCAGGATAGTGACATTTCAGGCTTTCTGTATTAAAGAGAGATACTATTTTCTGCAGAAAACAGAAAAAAAAAAATTGTTAAAGAATGAAGATCATCTTTTCCTCTGTATGAAAAGACAGTGACTGAGTTTTATATACTCTATGCCTACAGAAACAGTGAACTAATCTGAAAGTATTTCAGATTATTGCATAACATTTTTGCAATGCCTGGGACAGAATTATCCTAAACCATGACATTTCTAGGGTTACCTCAAGACTGCTTTTCTCCCCGTGGCATCTTTTTNGGTGAACAGCTTCCTGATTTTTACAAAACGTATCTATTCTGCAATATATTTAATTACTGTCAAAGAAGGCTTGAAACACTCTTTGACTTAGGATACACAACAGAATAGTGAAGAAATTTGATCAAAGTATCCCGCTCATGAATAAAATGAAGGCACAAATTGCCTGTAAGGTACCATTTTCTTTTTCCCCCATACTCTGTACAATTATCTGTATTCAGAAGTACTGAATACCACCACAATTTACATAGAAAATGTAAAGAAATCATTAGAATCTTTGTTTTGGGGTGGTTTTTTTGGTGTTTATACAATTCATAGTAAAATACGTGTAATGAAGTCTAATTCATCCATCTGAACTAACTAGAGAGAAGTCTGAATTCTAAAGAAGTGCTGTAAGTAACAGCTGGCTAAGGCAAATAACCACAGTGGAAGGGGTGTGGGGAGAGGATGAACACTTCTACCCCTTTTTAAATTCGTATTAGGATTTTATGTGGGGCTTTATAAACTTTTCAAAAAATAAAACTATGACGAGTTCTTTGATTAAAGTAGCTCACGACTAGTCAGACAATGACTTATGGGTACTCAGTGGTTTATATTTTGGCTAGAAAGAATAGGGTTTTGGTACCATCATACAAACCATTAATGTGAAATATTTCTTACAGATTTATCTGACCAAGTGACAATTCCT
>VYXC01001325.1:10954-23427 GCA_013397175.1 Platysteira castanea
TGGTATGGTTGTTTTCTCTAGAGTCTCTTATACTTTCACAACAAAAATCTGAAGTATTCTTCTCCTTTCACTGGGACCACTGCAGCTGAGCTAAACCAGAACTTTATATCATAGTTGTGAAGAACAGTACATTTCTAGGTATTAAAAGATACATGTATTTCATACATTTGTTTGAATTTCTTATGAAAGTCAGCTACAAGCAGTAGACTCAAAAATATCCCCCACTTACAGATTACAGGTAAACAGCATCAGAATTTGTCTGAGAATTTCTAATTTTATTTTGTTGACACAGTGTTTTTAATGTCAAAAATCTGTACTGTTCATATTGGGTTATTTAATTTGGAAAGTAGGAGTCTGAGTCAAAAAAGCACTGGGTCAAAGAAAAAACTGCAAAGTCCAGTTGCCAAAAGCATTGCTGACACAAGGTTCTCCATTGTATCTTCAATCACATAAATTGTCTTTCAGAAGATTTTTAGCAGAGATTAGGTTTCCTTTTTTTTTTTTTTTTTTTTAATTGTGTCACGTTCTTATGTACTGTCAAAAACAGTCAACAGGCTTTTTGGAGAAGAGAGAGTCTCACTTGGGAGCTAGTCTTATTTTTCCAAATCCCTTGTGCTTTACCCAAAGACATTAAAGATCGTTTGTGAGACATACATACCTTAAGTTCAGTGGAAGTTCTTAATTTTCATACGCCATAGTTAGTATTTTTTCAGTCATAAATTATTGGGCAGTATTTAAAATCCTATTTTAAATCATATTTAAATGTCTGTGACATTGTGCCTAAAAATATGGCTTTAGAATTGCTATCAGTAAGAGAATAAGCAGAATATGGATGAAGATTGTTTTCTACAGACACAGCTTCACATTTTCTGATGGATTTTGAGAGCATGTTATGCTGAGCAGCTCAGCACCTTGCAGAGTAATTTCTGGCTGTGCAGAAGCTCTCAACAGACCTCAGCAGGAACCCTAGTAATGGAAGCCAGACTCCGGAAACTTTAAAATAGGCAACTACCTCCTCTTCCTTTCCCACAGACTACTTCACATGCTTTCAAAATTCTGGCTTATAAAACTCCTTGCCTTCCCTAAGGGTGCAATTGATAACATGGATGATGTGGACAAAAATATTAGAGAAAGAAGAATATTTTTTAATCCCCTTTTAATGAATGCTCCTATTGAAGAAATAAATTAAGTTAGAAAGCTCCATTCTAATCAGGTATGATTTACTGGATTGATAAAAAATTGGATCTTGGAACAGAGGTCAAAGTCAATTAAGGTTTTTTGTGTCATAAATGACTTCTTTTATGTTGTACACAGACCGGTCATTTAAGGATCAGCTGCACTGGGAATCAAGTTACTGATTATTTGCTCCGATATTCAGGCCTATGATCTTGTTCAGAAGCAGCTGAAACCCCCCCTATTTCTCAAAGGTGGATCAGAGACAGATACCAAATTCATATGAAAGGAGGAGAGGCTGGAGGCTGAAATACTTTCCTTGCTCTTTTTTTGGTTCAGACATTCTTACAGCTCAATAAATTAATAAGCTTTAAATAACTCTTAATGCTCTCTCAAATCAGTATTTCTCAGAATAAAAGTTATCCTTCCTGACTTTTCTAGGTACAGCAGCATTCTGCTATTTTGGAAAGAGCAGCTTTGAATATTCACAGCAATATGTCATAATCCCTATGGGCTGTGCTGCCTCACCCTTGTGTCATCTGTGATCTATCACCAGTTTCCCAAGCTGCTCTGCAGCTATTACATATCAAGAAGTTAATTTCTTTAGTCTAAAACAAGATATGCTTCCAATGCACTGCCCTGAATCAATACCTACCATGTGCAAAAGAGATCAACATTAATCCAGTTGTGACTTTCACCACAATTTATTCACCAGCTGGACTTCAAAATGTATACATTTTCCCATTTTCTGCACTCACCATTGCAGAAGTTTAATCTGAAGTGGAGCCCACAACTGCCAGGCACTTTTCCTTGATATGTAAATGGCATTTCCTCCATACTGTTCCCTCTACATGCAAAAATACTTTTATTCTTAAGTTTCCACAAGATGTCAAAGGGGTTTTTGTAAAGTTTCAAAGCATGATGAGTCAAAGAAATGACATGGATGAAATCACCTCTGAGCATTATTAACACATGCTTGGTTTGGATACTAAATGTGATGAGGGGAGATGAAGTACAATGCAGAGATTATTCAGAGACTAGACATTTATGCTTTTTCATACTCTCAAATTCCACACATTATGCAGGTATACCCTGGCTCTGGATGAAGTAAGAGTCCTGCTGATAGCCTACTTTCTCACTTGTTTGCTGTGAAAAATTGAGCTGCTTTGAGGAGGAATGCACAAAGTGAAATTTTAGATACAAAACAAGTAAGGGGACTTAAACTCATCAAGTTACTTTTGAAGCATACAGGAAGCACAAAGTTCTTCTCTTTTGAACCCCTCCCATCCCCACCCTGTGACACCAACCTTATGCAAGTACTGAGCCCAGGAAAATAGAAAGGAGAGCTCGAGGGATTGGATATGAGAGGACAGTATTTTCCTTGGAAGGTATGAAAAAGCCTTTGGCATTTATCCAGTAATGCCTGTCTACTGACTCTCAGCACAGCTCTGTCTGAAAGTGCCCTTAGCATTAAGGAGGGTTAAGCGTTTTGCCAGAATATGCAGTATCTTGTGTAAACCCACCTCTGGCCTGCCTGATGGGTCTCACAGCATTTTGATCATCCCACCTGGAAGATGTCTAACCACTTTCAGACAAAACAGTAATTCCTTCCTACTCAGAAGCAATAAAAAGCCTTAGAAGAACCCAGAGCAATTGTTCAAACACTCCACAAACTGCAATTTCCATCAAGGATGTGCTTACACAAAATGTTTTCTTAATTGCTCCATTCTTGTTCAGTTTACAGAAATGCATACAAATTTAGAGCCAAAATATGTTACCAAATATATGACGTACAAGGGCTGTTTCACTATCACCTATCTCAGTAGCTACTTGTCATGGTTTAAGCTGAGCTGGCAACTAAGCACCTCACAGGCACTCACTCACTTTCCCCCACGCCAGTGGAATGGGGTGGAGAATACAAAGTTAGACTTGGGGGTTCAGTGATGCACAACACAATCGCCCAACACCCACAACAAACTCCATCCCTGAGCCACAACTGGGCCCCTCTTGCTGCGTAACTCCCCTGATCATACACTAGGTAGGATGTTCTGTGGCCAGCTCAGGTCACCTGTTCCAGCTGTGCTCCCTCCTGGCTTCGGGTGCTCCTCCTCACTGGCAGGGCACGAGACATCGAAACTGCCCTGGACTTAGGGTAAGCACTGCTCAGCAGCACCTAAAACATCAGCGCGTTATCAGCATTATTCCCATACTGAATCCAAAACACAGCACTGCACCAGCTGTACCAGCTGAGAAAAAATGAACTCTGTGCCAGTCAAACCAGGACACTACTCCAACATTCACCTCACCTCATATAAAAGAATAGCAAATTCTGTTATCATGATTAAACACTTCACATAGTATTTCATTTTTAGAAAAGAAACAGTTTTGCTATTTCACATTTCTATCCAAATATCACATCATTTGCTTTCTTCCATACGGCTCCACACTTGTGGCTTGTAATTTCTGTGCCATTTCTGTTCAGAAAAGATATAAGGGGTTTATAGACCATCGCTGTAACAACATTTTTTAAAAGAACAGCAAATGTCTGCTTTCTACTTTCACTGCTTGGAGTGCTCAGAAAAGACAGTCAGCCTATCCATCATCTTCCATTTGTAGATGTAACTCCATAAACTGTTACAATTGAGATGTGTTATTTCCAAGATCTTTAATGCTAATGGACTAATAACAAATAATAACAAGACAATAAGCATCTGCATTTGATGCTTATCATCCATGTAACATAGGCAGCAATGTTCTGCAAAGTCAGAGAAATGTTGGACATATTTCTGTATCATCTGTGTCTACAGCCAAAAGGAGATGATCTAAGAAACAGAGTGTTAATACACTGAATTTCAGAAAAAACACCTGACAAAATTTCTGAATTTCAGAAATAACACCTGACAAAATAATGGGCTTTAGAGTGAAGAAACATTGATGAAAATACACAGAAAGAAACAGAGGAAGAAGGTGAGAACATTAGTCCCCAAAAGCCCAAATAAATTGTGCACTAAGAGACGAAGAAGCCCACTACCAAACATACCCACAAAACCCAAAATTACTTCCTGTATCTAGTCCCTTGCTACAAAACTTCTAGACAAAGAACAAAAATTTATGCAGATACCTATTCAGAGATAAAAGAGACTGCAGTGTGAATTTTTTAGGTTCAGCAGAATTAATGATCCCTAAACTGCAGCTGAGTATGCAACAAATCAAAGTGACATACACTGTGCAAGACTTAGTCAGTATCAGTCAGAGATTATGCTTCAGCCCTATCCACATACCAAGAAAATGCGTGTATTGGAAGGAATCCATTCCAGGGTACCTGACACCATAAAAAAGTAATTACTTTTACTCACAGCTGTGTAAAATAATTATACTGTATACAGGTGACTTGTAAAAATGGATTAATTTTATAACCTCCCAAGACCTGAATTTAGCAACCATAAGTTAGTATGTGAAATTAACTGTGTTTCTATTGCTATTTATTTTGTAGCTCCTAATCATAAATTAGTTTAGGAAAAATCTATACATTGAGCACTATAATTTATGCATAGCATGAGACTTTTATTCCTGTATCTGTATGAAAAAGGGGGGGAAAAAAAATCTGTGGTGATTTCTGAGCCAAAAGGTTTATTCATCAAACATCTGTGCAAATGCTAACTCATCACTGTCATACTGCTTGCTGCATAGTAGATAACATGCTCATAATCCTATTTTATAGAAAAACATGTCACTTATAAAAGCTACAGAATAAGCCTTTTCTAAATATTAGCAAAAATTGTAACTTCCTTGTTTTTAATACTTCAGTTTTCAGATTTAAGTCTTCTTTTACTAGTTATGCTCTTTCTTGATGTTTTATATGTGCTGACATTTTGCTCCATTTTCAGCATGGAAGTTGGATGAAGAAGTTTGGCATGACAGTGAGAGGCAATAGTCTTTCTGTAGGAAAATTCTGTATTATAACCACAAGATTTGAAAACATGTTAAAATTCTCACTTAGGGCCACTGAATAGATTTTAAACTATTCTTTAGTAAAACATTTCCTAGTCTCCAATCAAATTCATTGTTTAGTGTCTGTTTATCTACCCATCTTTTCCCTTGTTCCTCTTTTTTAACCTATACTATAAGCCTCATTTTATTCCAGGCAGCCAGTCACAGTAGTAGGCTCTCCTGGCTCCTCGTATCAGTTTAATTCTCTTTAAAAATGAAAGCTGCTATTCTTAAGCATATGCTGCTGCTTTCACTGCTGCTAGGCAGCCACACGCTGTCTGTCCTGACCCCTTGTCAGCTCCCTCCCTGTGTCACAGCACAAGAGAAGCAGGCAAAGCCATGGAGGGATGCAGAGAGCCATGGAGGGACAAATCCAAGGAAAGAGGGATAATGGAATTCACTAGGCTATTTCATCAACCTTGTAATTGAAGAAGGCTCCAGCCTTCTTCAATTATATGTGACTTCCAGCCACATGAAATAAAAATGCATCTTAATATAAAATAAGGGAAACTGAAGTCCCAAACTTAGATGTCTTGCCAAAATGGGGACTTAGAAATGCAAGTCAAGCTGATGCTGCCAGCAGCAGATTCCAGAGTCTCCAAAAGCCTCTTCTTAGAGGTTTGTCACCAGCAGGTCATAGCATGCTATAGGAAAGGCAGTGCAACCCAAGGTACAACTATTTCATAACTTATCTTGTCCTTTCTGCATCCCCAAGCATTATTAACCACATAACATTCAAAGACTGCTCTAGATACAGGTCCATCAGCCCTTTGTGGTGCTTTTCAGAGCTGCTTATCACCTATATACTGAGCATTTCCAAAAATAATCCAACATAGCTTGGGCAATAGCTTTGTGAGTTGAAGGTAATAAATTATTCACTGTTTAAAAACAGAATCAGAGAAATTAACTTTGACAGTGGCCATTAGTTGTGAGTTCCTGATATGTGTGCCTAATAACTTCTATGGTTTTTCTCTGAATATGTAGCATTTCATAACATCTTCTACATGCCACTACTGATCCCCATGACCAGCTCCCACTTTAAAGACAACGGGTATAGTCAGACTCCAATGGCTTCACTCAGGCATCCAAAAAACCCACAATTCAGTCAGGGGTTGGAAGAAAAGAATATATGTGATTCAAACAGCTTCTGATTCCTCACGACCTGCCCCACACCACATAACAACTTCATGGCATGAATATGGGCAGGAGACAATTTTTAGGGTGGTGGTCTCGGAACGCATCTATATAATAGCACTATCTCCAACTCTGCCTCTTACAGAGAAGTGCAGAACCTTCTAGGTTCCTAAAATTACCATTTTAATAATATTCTCCTAGGTCAGTATTCTGTGTGCAAAAGCAGGTAGAGAGTAACAAATTCTAAGGCAGAAGTAACATGTCACTTAACATCTACTTCGCTTGGCATTGCATTTGTATACCACCACATGGTTTTGCTCTCAGGGCAGGGATTGTTCTCTGTTAGCTGCCTAGGTCAATGCTCCTCAATCTTTACTGAGACAGTGGAAGATCATCAGAATTAACGACACAAATTCGGGGAGCTTGCGTGATGGGTGCTCCTCTATCAATATGGAAAGATCACAAGGTCTGGCAATATGTTATGTATGTTCAGAGAAGTATTAGCATCTAGAAAGCATGTTTCTGATCTCTTCACTCTTAATAGATGCTGTTAGTATTCTACAGATAATATTCCACATATCTAGATGACCTGTTAATCAACAACCACTGCTGAACAAACATTACAAATACAACATGGTAATGCCAGCAGAGAAAGTAGAAATTAAATCAATCTGATTCATAAGATCCGTAAGTATAACCTAAAATATATTTTCTTTTTAAACTATATTTTTTAAATTTATTGAGATGCCAGGGACCCTGATTCCCACCTTCTACTCTCATTGAGTGATTAACTATTCCCTGAGAAAAATCAGTTTTAGTTTTCTTAACTTTTAAACCACTTTCCTTTCCTGAATGTTTGGTTCAAAGTGACCATTTTCCTGCCATACTGTGCTGTCAGGACCAACCATCAGAATACCTGCAGCTCCAAATGATGTAATTGGCACATGAGAAGTACTTGAAAAAGCTGTGTGCACCTTCTACCTGGTGCAGCCATCTGCAGTTTCAGGAAGTATGCTAAAGCTTTGAGAGTATTTAACAGGGGAGAGGTTGCAGGATCAGAAGCCAAAATATCTCTAGAAAGTTTTAAATTTTATATCCTACTGGGACTGTTTATTCTCCACCGGACTTGTGGGAAATTCCCTCCAACTACTACAATCTACACCTTACCAAGCACATTTGTTTTCAAATGAAAACATGCTAAAATACCTCAGACTGCTCTTAACCACTACTTGTAACAGTTAGTTCTGAAACTGAGCTAGTATCTGAACTTCAGTGGCTATTTCTCTTTACCACTTGGTTTTTCTGTAATACTGGCAACTTCTTGCATTGCTTAATGGACTTGTTTCTCTGTGTGTATGAATGATGACATGTATAATGATGATGATACTCACTACCATTCTAAACTAGCTGGAATGAAATGCTTTAGCAGAGCATCTTGGAACAGGTGAAATACATCTTGCCCACACGGTAAAATGTGATGACGACTTTTAGAGCTGCTAATTACAAGAACTCGCTTAAGATGAAGATGTACAGTTTTTTACTGATCTGTCCATTAAAGCATTAGTATTTTTCTAACACTCCTCTATTTTCAAGTTGAGCCTTTGCACAATATGCTGGTAGATAGGAAAAGATACATGGCAACATGAATGCCTTCTATCTTTTCCCCCCCTCATACTACTTTTCTCTCGTCCCATTTATGATCTCATTACCTATCCTCAAAATACTTCTATTTCCTCAATACTTTAAATATTGTGCAATTCTTTGTTTTCTCTTCTCACTTCTGTGTCACTCTACCGCCAAAACGTCTACCTTTCCATGCTTTCCATGTTACTCTATCTATGATTTCACAACTTATGGTGTTCAATGTTATTATAATTTAGATTCCTAGCTGACCTACTACAAACTTACAAATAACTAACAGCTGCATTTTCCCTGTCTTGGCTATGGTGACCTGAAGAAAATGATCTAAAAAGGTGTTAATGTCAAACTTTAGTCTCTCTTAAAGCTGCACTTGCTGGAGATGTAATAAATAGTAGGGGAATTTAAGTGACAGTGCAGAATGTGGAGAGGGAATTTTAACCAGCAAATTAAAATGGAAATATCCTACTGGATGTGAATTGGTAGCTGAAACGTTCCTATCCATAAGGGGAAGTTATCAGCTTGGGAAAAATACAGGTCAAGTCCCCAGCATGAACCCGAGAAGACCCCTAATCAGGGCACACAAGCTCTACTGAAGCAGTAAAACTGGAAAACATGCTGTCCTGCAGCTTGCTTCCAGTGGCATGAGGTGCTAGGAGCAGGAAAGATTGTTAGGCCCCGAATCTGGCAGGTCTAAAAGGCATATGCAAAGAGAGATGAGAGATGCAGAAAGCCACCAGTTATCTTCAGAAGCAGAACTCTGTTACTGGTTGGAAGGGCCACAGAAGCAGCAGGAAGATAAAAACCAACCCAAGTGTGGGAAAGAGGAGTAATGTCAGTCAAGCAGAAGTGCTGTGAAAGCGTCAGAGTGATAGGAAATGCCAGACTGACAAAGTAATGTTCAGGAACAAGGTGAGAAAATGGGGCTCCTCCTTCCTCCACATGGCACTCCTCACATATTACAGCTAGGGGAAATACAAGGGTAAGGTCAGCTACATGCTCTACTTTCAACAAGCAGACAATGGTGTATCCTGCTGGGCTACTGCCCAGCAGACAGCTCTTTAGAGTCTGCTGCCAGTGTTTTCTGCTAAGGAGAGTGATCTTGTTCTTGTAGGACACAGGCTTCATCTGTAAGTCTGAAATAAAGAAGTCCCATCTGCTGCTGACTGTTTTTCATAGGTGCAATGGCTGTAGAGAAGACCACAAACTACAAGATACACTAAGAACTAATGCGTTAATTCTTAAAATCCCGTAAGAGCTAAACCACTTCCTTCAATGTCCAACGGAAAAACCAAGTAGATCAACTATGAAATCTGTCAAGCAACTGGAATGTCACTCCCACCTTCCTCTGCCTCAGTATCATTCGTTGCTGCAGTAGCACTGTCATTTTCTGGGTATTTGCACAGGATGTGATAGGATGTGTCTCCAGCCCTGAAGACACTACAGTGATTAAAAAAAAAGCCTCATCAATATTCACAGATGCTGTCACCTATACATTGTTTCTTTTTAAGTTTGCAAGCTGCAACTTTCCCCCAAACAAAGACGGGGGCTTTAAGATGGCTTTTTTTTCCTATGCCTTTTTCTACAGATATATTACAAGCTGTTAAATGACACTATTCTCCTATTACTGCTTAACGCTATACAGAGGTGCCACAAAACTATAACAGACTGTTTGTAGCAGGATCTAAGTTTTTAAAGTAGTGAATGTATGCAAAAACTAGATTTGTCTCTAACTACATGAATTTTCTGTAATACTGTCCAGATTTATGCAAGGCCAAATAAAAACCCAGACTCATCAAAGCCAGCAAAGAAAAGGCTGGTTTAGAATTTTGTACATCCCTACCCTACATGAGATATCAGTGAAGAGCGCGGCTGAGAGTGGCAGAATGAACATGGCAGCCCTGGAAAAAAGAAATGTTTGGTAGGGTAAGGACTGGTGTGCACTGTTCCCTGCTCTGATCTCCACAGTTGTTTTAATGCCTCCTGACAGTGCTGCTAGAGCTGTGTGCATTCTCCCTTTCTCAAAACAGCTCTGCTTTCCAAGTGTATTAATAAACACAAATCCAGAAATCACATCTCTGCCTGCCCCTCCTTCCTTTCCCCAGCCCCCTTAGAAGAATTCTGGCTAAATGCACCAAACAAGCCTGCATACATTTCCTTTCGCTGTTGCTCTAAGCAGCCAATATTTATACATTCTGTATATTTCAATGCCTCCTGTATATAAGTATCATCACTATCATTTATTTGCTTACCATACTTAAAACTGAAGAATATTTTCAGTCCTTCATCACAGACAGAAAAGCAAGCAAGTAACTGAATGGAGCTGAATCAAGCTCCTATAATTAATTTTTAAAATAAATACTGCCTGCACAAACCAACTTCTGCAGTAATCAAATCTCTTACCACTGAGATTAGTGCTGTAACCTTCATCAGTCAACCTTCAAAAATTATATACACTGTTCACTGCAACATTTTAGGAGGACATTGTAAAAAAATTCAAAAATCATATGCTTCAGTTGATAGGGAAAAAACCCCGAAACTATAATGCCAAGTAGCCTACAATGAGAGCTGTCACAAACAGTCGAGATACCCATAATTAAGCACTTTTAAAAGCAAACTATATGCTGGCAATGGCCTTTCATTCCTTTTTTGCTCATCATATCCTCAGAGCAATGCAAAAAAGCCGAAAATAATATAGCACGTTAGGTGACTGTGCAGTGAAGTTTTGCTTCCTAATTATAAATACCATGCCTGTGCTGAAACAAAAGAAATCCCTCTGAACTGATGTAAGCTTCTCTCATAAAGAGCTGCAACAGAATTAAAATACAGCTGCCCTGTTTTCAGTAATGAGGTCCTGAGTGCTTTGCATCATGCTGACTAACATTTACCCTTTTTCTGTCTAAAGTAACTGCAATAATAAAGCCGTTAATCAGAAAACCTTCTGCACATCTGCCTCTCGGAGCAAAGAGATGCTTACCCTTCTGAAGACTTGAAAAGGCGTTTTTACAGCAAAAATAGTAAAGATGCTTCACTGCTGCACTTCAGCATCCCTCGCTCTCTAGCAGTTTACTAGGAATACAGATCCTCCACCATTTTCTTGTCACGTGGGTAGTGGTACTGCTAAATAAGGGTGATCACCTGCCTGCACACAGCCGGCTGTGTGAACCAGCAGCTACTGGGCTTTGGTTACAGGCGCACTTAAACAAATGCAGAGCTGTGCTTCGGCCATGAAAATTATGATTTTTTTTTCACATTCCCTGTGGAGCTTCATCGGAGCATCACCAAACTTTGATACGGCGAGTCAGCTGGCGGAAGCAAAAAGGCTCCCTGCTGCTTCATTTCACTGCCTGGGGAAAGCTTATGCTGAGACTGCATGACAAAAGTTCCGATGGGTTCAACCTATCTCAGCCCTCATTTCTGTTTGCACCGGTGGTTAGAGAGCACACGCACATTCAAACACGGTTTGCATAATTTTTTTCCCTTTGGAATTTAGCAAAGGAAATGTAGATGCAAATTTAAACAAAACAAAAAAAAAAACCAAAAAAAAACCCAAAAAAACCCCAACAACAACAACAACAAAACAACCCCACCAACAACCACCAGTTCAGAAGGTATGGTGGATTCTGAAAACACAAACTATGTGCAGCAGGAAGCAATGCCCACAGCCTGTGCTCCTGGTTGTGTTTCTTAGAGAAAGAAAGGATACTTCTTCCTAGGCAGCGCAGTCTCAACAGTCTCCTTTGATAAAAGTCTGTTGTGAGTAGGGTCTCTAAAAAATTCAGATTCCTTTCCAAATACAAAACAGCTTCCAATCTTAATCCCTCCAGCAAGGCAACAGACCCTAGGACAGCCTAATCTTCATCTGGTTTCACTCTTCACACTGCACAGATCCTCCTGGAAAACAATGACAACTGGAAAAGCTTTCACATCAGACTGCTTATCCATAAACAGTCAAAAACAAACAAAAGCCTAACCCCATTTTCTTTTTTCAGTACAGCTCCATGCACAGCTACAACACAGTGTAAATCACAATTCAGTAGCTCCCACCTTGCTCTTCACAGTATTAGTAATCCTACAGAGAAAGCACTCATCATCTGCTACATGTCCTGGTAAGTCAGTCCCCAGACGATATTTTAAAGGACAACAGATAAACAAAAAGCATTTAAAGAAATTTAAAAATCATCACTGAGATGAAAATACACTTACAAAGAGGACAGTGCTGCAGACACATCATCTTTGATGTTCCTGTCACCTAGCTTTATATAAAATTTCCAGTGATGGGGATATTTCCAGCATTTTTTTAACTGGCCAATATTTAATTCATTTAAAAATCAAAAGTCCATAAAATCAGAAGCTGTATCCAGGAAATAAAGCTATAAAGTATTTATGTGCAACAGAAGTCATTAGTAGCAAGATTATGGTGAAGCTGTGAAATCAGTAATGTGGCAGAAAACAAGGTCTTAATCCTCCATGGGCAGAGTAACATAGAATGTTTTTGAGATTTTAGGATACTTCCTGAAACTTCCCTGTCCAACAAT
>VYXC01001347.1:0-40636 GCA_013397175.1 Platysteira castanea
CACTTCAACCCAGGACACCAAAGTAATCCTGGGGGAGAGAAAGTTAACAGCAGCCAGGGGTAAATCTAAACACCTTAATCCTAATGGGAGAGCAGTTGTAGTCTCAGCCTTGTACAAAGCCAGATGCACTGAATATCCATTCAGTCTAATGTTTAGGTGAGCAGACAAACTCTGTTCATTAAAATACTCATTTATTCTCAGGGCAGCCATATGTCCTTAGCACATACAATAATCAATGCAGATGTCTCTACCACACCCAAATGCCAACAAAACACCAGGCAGGATGTTCTAAATAAGACCTGACATTTACCTGGTGAGTTTTGATGCAGCCCAACTCTATTTGACCCTCACTGTCAAGTAATCAGTCCATGGTAGAGCAAGCAGACCTGTACCTGGGGGAGCAGCAGCCAAAATAGCATGCAGACGGTGTAGCCCAGTAACGCAAAACTACAGTAGCAACCTCAGGGATAATTCATGAAATGCAGACAATTATATTAGAAATAAAAGAGACTTCAAAAAAAAAGCTTGACTTGGTCCGCAGCCCTCTTACTGGCAGGCACTCAGACCCCAGAAACATTTTATTCTGACAAGGTAACATTTGCCCTGAGCAAGAAGAAAGATCTCAGCTTGATGCAACAACCACTGAGATCTTCAAGATATCTGTCCAGACTGAAAATGAAATTAATTGGAAGGTTGTTCTCCCTTCCAGAGCTTCCTTTTAACTTTTTCCTTTTTATTAACAGAGATAAAACACAGATACTGTGCTTGGAACTGTATCTCATCTGTTTTGCTTCTTCAGTTTAAGCACGCCATGACAAGAAGCAAAGCCCGTGAAGTCCACTGCTTCCCAGCCCCACTTTAAACAGGTTTCAATAAGGTTAATGGGGACAGAGCTCAGCATCTCCCACAACAAGTTGGGTCTGCAAGACACCAAGGTCTCCCAGTGAATGCTTGAACTGATGCCTTGAAGTGGCTACTTGAAAATAAAGGCTAGACAAGATTAAAAGAATAAAAGCAGATATTGATTTGAAGGGCCTTCAAAGGTACACCTTGGGCAGCCAAAAGCCTCCGAGGGGCTCCACCCAAAATGAACTCTGGGTCATGGGTTTTTCACACTTTTATAAGTTTGATCTATTTGTATATCAGGGTTAATTCTCCAATTATAATTTCAGGTAGTGATGTAATTACCCCAAGTTTGCTCCCCATCAGAGGCTTTAGCTTACATATTTTGGGGCCTGGGACAACAAGGTGTTCTTGATGAGCAACCCTAGAGAGGCTTTGTTATGTCTAATCAGCATAAGAGAACAGTAGCTAACAGGCTATATGAAGTTTCAGTTACATACTAAGCAGTACAGGATTTAAAAAATATAAATGTTAAAACCTAAGGCATCATTCCCCCGCTGTGTGCTCCAAGACCTATGTGCTCCACTGGGCTGAAGTTCCAGTCTCAAACCAAGCCAAAGGAATGGCACAGGTTCCCAGATGGCACCTACGCCACGGCAGCAGGACAGCCATGGGCTGAACAGCAGCATTGCAATTTCAGTACACACCAGACTGGGAACAGCATGAATTACCACCCTTCTGTGGTACACAGAAATCAAATCAATTTGTCTCCAGTCATGCACTCACCCTTTTCTCTCCCAGGATACCTTTTTGCCGATCCACCACTCAATTAACCTTTCATTAAAGGCTTCCTAGACATTTACAAAAAGGCCACAGCACCCACGATTAGCACTTTATTTCACATGCATTGCTACAACTGCATTCCCCCTTGCAAGCAAAACTTGCAGTCTTGCCCTTCACCTAATGGAAATGGACCACCAGAAATCACTCCCTATTTACCTTCAACATCTCTGGTGGTTTTTACAGACTGCTGCTCTTTTTCACCTTAGCCATCTCTTTCATAGTCTAAGGAACCTTGGTTTCCTTGAAAATTCCTGGTAGAAACACAACCCATTACCTCTTATTTAATCCTGCTCTGAGCCTCTTTCCAGTTCTCTTGGTTTGTTCCAGAGCCAGGACAAAAAGAGCAGGGGGCAGTGCAAACACAAGCTTACACAGCTGCAGCAGGTTTTCTTCCCACTGCCTTTGCTAATAACTTCTAATGTCCAATTTGTTTCTGATCACTGATGAGCACTGAGCCAATACTACCACCGAGCTCTACATTATAACCCAGAACCTCAAGCCCCCAGAGCCTGTTGGCATCTCACAGCTCATTGCCTTATGTACACACGGAATTACTTTTATGTGCATCAGTTCACATATTCCTACCCTGAAATTCATCTGTCATTTTAGCATCCCATCATTCTGTTTCAGAATATCCTTCTACACTCTGCTTGTCTTTACCATCCCAAATAGTTTGCTGTGCTGGCAAAACTTACTTCTTTTCTTTTTTGTTCTTTTTCAAGTCTCTGATTCATATTTGAAAGATACAAGGTGTCAGCATGAGACCTTGCAGTATTCTGCTGGTAACTTCCCTCCACCAAGAAAACTCATTATTTACTTGTACTGTCTGTTCATCTTCTTTTAACCGACTATTTTTCCTAAGACCCTCCCTCTCTTTTTCCACCACTGCTTCATTTCCTGAAACATCTTCTGTGAGGAACCTTGATAAATGTCTTTGAAAATTCCAAGCAGGCTTTACCAATGGAGTGCTCTGCTCCACATGCTTGTTAACTCCTTCAAAGCAGCATTTTGCCCTCTCCTTCCCTGTGTGTGTTTGTAGCTGTTTTCACTTGAAAGCAAATTCTGAGTTTCATGGGACACTGTTGAGGGCAAAGCTTTTCTAGCTTCAGGTGTTTTAAAAATTCATGCAAAAGGAAAAATTATGTCCCAAGTGTCTCTTATGATCTCACAGACACCTCCTGGACACATTTTCCCTTTAAGTAAGGCCAAAAAAAAAAAACAAACCCTTGCCCAAACATAACTACCAATATTAATGCAAACCTTTTCTCTTGAGTCTCTTTCCTTCTCTGTCTCAGACAGTACAGGGTGGCCTCAGTCTAGGTTTAATAAAGGCTTATGAATGTCTTACTGAAGATATTTGTTTGGGCACTGACCCCTGAAACAAATCCAATTCATCCAGTTGCTGATTCAGACAGCATTTCAGCCCCTAAACGCACAGATCCCTTTCTGCAGAGGCCTCCCATCCCTCACTGAGCTTTTCAAACCGCTTTATCACACTTCTCTTCACAAAGCTGTAATAGATTCGCATTTGCAGGGTAGGGCTTTCCAAGTATCCCCAGAGGGAACTAAATGCCACCATTTACAGTGATTTAAATATGTGATTTCCATGTAGCCCACTGGAAATCCCAAACTTCATGTTGACATTCACTTCTTCAGCAGAGCCAATAAAGGTCCTGCTTTCAGGCACCTCCAGCAAGCTGATCTTGATGGGCAAAATAAATGCATCAAGCCAATACCACCCACGCTATTCAGCACTACAGACTCTGTGCCTTCCAGTCTGGGTACTGAAGTTTTGACTCCACAACATTCTGTGTTTCCTGGTTTTGCCTGTTTCACCCTAATACAAGAACCTTCAGGCTCAGTTCTTGGAGCTGGACTGCCAGTTCTGCAAGTGTCCCAGGCTGAGCTTCAGCACTTGGTAGGACAAAGCACTTCGGGATTATTCCTGTGCCATCAGAGAACAGACATCACAACGAGCTATTAAAAAAAACAGGAGCACTGCAGTGGGGCTGGAGAGAAGGGGATGTAGGTGAGGAGCGAGGAAATCACAAGAAGAACCTAATGCTGATAACACAACTCCAAGACAGAGTCCAGCAGGGAGAGGATGAAAACCACCAGAACCCTACCACACCTAAGGGAGCTATGGCAGCTCACCAGGGTGGCCGCACAGTGAACCAATTTTTCTGCTGCTCCTACAGAAGGGCTTATGGATGCCACAGAGCACAGAAGGGCCAGATGGGTGGGGAAAAGGTACTTGAAGCTCTGTTTATGCCCCAAATTCCACCTTAAATGCAAACGTTTGAACAAATAGTTTTTAACTTGAGAAAACGTCTGTTGATACAAAATGCTGGCCACTTAATTTCTGTTTGTTTTCCCTTACAATTACTGTACAGTCAAATCGTTCTGCAGAAATTGCCATTTTTCCCCAGAGTCACATAAAAGCATGAACCCAGAGCTCCATTCCAGAACAACTTGCAAGTAAATATTGTACTATGGGACACACAGTAGAGACAAAATCTTTTCAGAGATATTTACAGTGCAGGGCAGGCACCTTTGCATTAGAAACACATCTAAAGCTGACAAAGTGGAAACACACTTCTATAGCACAAACACAGAACAGCTGGGAGCAACAGTTGGTGTTAAATCTGCAAGCTGGTGTCAAATCTTGGAGCACAGCAGCAATCTATACAAAGACTTTTCACACATTCTCCAACAGGCTGACAAGGATCCAGGGTTCCGAGTTGAATGTAGGTTACACAGTATCTCCCTTTATTGCCTCTCTTGTGGAAGATAAGGCAGAGGAGGAAATGAGGTTTCCAGTATTGACAGATTTCCTCAGCAAACTTCTATCTTCAACAGTTTCACATTTGGTGTGCTGCCACACACACAGGATTGAGTAATTACAGTGCTCCCCCTGCTTCTCTCCTCCTTTTTTAAGCTAATTGAATAAACTCTAAAAGCAAGCATAAAATCTGCAATTTTAGTGAAGTTGTCCTACATGTGCCCTTCAGACTTTGGTCTCACTGAACTATTATGATAATTTGCATGTTCACATGTTCACGTTTAGCCTACAACCACACACTGTCTTCTGTGCCAGATGCCTCACAACCACCACCAGCGGAACCATGAGCGTGGCAGAAAACCCCAAGGAGAGCAAAACTCCTGTGTATGTGTGCGAACCAGAGCTTGAAACTTCACCCCCACACACATTAGAATGAAGAAGCAAAGCACCTCATCACAGACTCTCATCTGAATATATTCCTTGAAATTCACTTCTGATGTATGACCTTTAGCACTTCAAACACAACTCCCCTTCCATTTTTAATACCATCACTTTCAGAAAGTTGATGTATTTCACATGCTTTCATCAACAATTAAAAAAAATGCAAAAGAAAAAGAATGGAAAAATGAAGGCAATGTAATGTTGATATTGGTATTTAGTCATAATGTCAACTTGACTAACTCACAATTTGACAGAAATTATCAGACATGGGGATCTTTCTACATCAGGAAGCAAATATCATGATTCAAAGAGGCTTCAGCAGTATACAAATACATGTAGCTCTCAGACTGAGAGGAGGGAGCCTTTACCTTGTACTAGCATCTGCCAAGTTTTGGGATAAGGATGGATAAAAGGCATCCAGAGTATGGGAATTAAGTCCCAGATCAGAGCTTTATAGACCTCACTATACAGCTTCAGAAACCAATGCTGCATCTCTCAGAAGTACAAAAAGCCCACTAGCTCTGCATCAAGGGTAAAAGTACACCTAAACTTCCCTCCCCAAAAAGTGACAATTCCAGCACTTCCCACAAGAAGTGATTTTTCCCAGGCTGCAAAAGCAGATTAAAATCAATGAAGCTGATGGCAGTTGAAGGAAAGAAGGGCAGCTCATCTCCCAGCCCATGAAATTGCAGACTGCCATCAGAAGCTATTTCCTTCAATTCAGAATATTCCCTCCCTTTTTCTCATTTAACAATGGGTCCAGAAAAAGCCAGCGACATCTGTCAAACCCAGATGGCTCACTTGGAAAGTGACTGTGCATCTGTTTATAGAGAAAGTGGTAGAATCAACAGAGGAGTGGATATTTATGTGTGTTGGAAGCTGCTCATCTCTGCAATGACAACTTGAACTTGCTCCCAGATCCACCGCAGGCGGGACCAGAGAGATGTTGCTCCGCTGAGGAACCTTATTTGCAATGGGCCACATTTAAGAAAGATATGATCATGTGGTTGAACTGCTCCGCCCTGCATTGCCAAGGTCTCACCACCCTCTAACCAGGAAATTCCCCCTGGGAAAAGAATATCTAGAGGACTATTCTGTGACTGTGCATGCAGAAGCAGCAAATTACAGGTCCTGGGCCCAGCTGTAAATAAAATGTAATTCTGCTCTTTAAAAGAAAAGTGGGGAGAGATAAAAAGGAAACATAACTCCATACTGAAAAGAGTAATTTCCAGAGGATTAAGCTATTGTGCTATTTCCTTGTGTCTATTTTAGCTGCTGCTTGAGGTGTTAACCTCACTACTCACAGTGAAGCAATGAAAACAACTATTATGCTGGCAATGGGATTCACAGCTGAGAAGACACGCGTGTTAAGGAAGGAGAGAGGAGTCCTGCTAGGAATAACTTCTTCCAGTCCCAGCAGCATCCGATAACCAGCAAAAGTGTACTGTGCATTGAACACAGTGCATCAGCCTGGGCAAGCAGGCAGACACAAAACAATATATCCACCAAAGCACCAGCAGGCAAGGAGAGTGTCTTAAAAGAAAATTGGATTGAGGACACCTGCTTTTGCTCAGAGACTTTCACTTTTACCAGCAGATGCTACCAAATTAATACTACCCAGAGAAGAAGCTTAAAGTCCTTAAGAGTGTCACTGTATGGCCTAAAGTTACTTTTCTTCTAACCAAAACTTGTTCAGTTTGCTGGAAGATGGGGAAGAGAATCAAAAGCTTCATGTGATTACGGTGGGACTGATCATGACAGTGGGGTACAGACACTGGTGTGCTGGCTGCAGACACCACAGTCAGGAATACTGGGGGTCTGAATCAACCCAGCCCTACCGGCTTCTCAAAAGCTCTTGTGCTGGCAGAGAGTGACACTAAGTATCCACACTCAATGCCACTGCAAATCAGGTGAATTTAGTACTTGCAAAAGGTGCCACGCTGACAGAGTTCAAAAAGTGAAGCAGCTTCTATAAAAACAGAAAAATACAACAAATGCCATTTCTTTTCCCCTCCATCCAACTCCCAACACCAGTTGTGTGCCTCTCTGGCTCTCTGCTGGTATGGGGATACCACAACACAAATCCTTTCCCAACTCACACTATTTGCTCTTTAAGTTAAACTGAAAGGCAGCTTTTGCCATTTTCACGAAGATCCAGTGACCCTTCACCAACATCTGTCACTCCAGGACTGGCAGCAGCCACTCAACACCAGGGACCCTCACCCAGCACTGCCAGGCCCCAGCAGGCACTGGGACCCTACCATCCCCAGTGAATCTTCAGACTCTGCATCCTCCACCAGCACAGCCTGTGACACCAAGCCAGTGACAGGCAGGGACCTTCCATTACATCTTGCCTGTTTCCTTGCTGATTACAAAGAGACATCACAGCAGAGACACTTCAGCAGCTTTGCTGAGTTCTGCACAACTTTGCAGCTCCCCATCAAGCTTTGAAGGCTGCTCTAACTCACTTTGGCACTGCTATTTTTGCTGCCTGTGCTAGGGATTGCTAAGGGACTGTGCAAGATGTTGCCGCTATTAAAAACGAGTATTTCACAATATCCTCTCCCCACTAGTTTGCCAAAGAAACAAGTCCTACTGTATTTCCAGAAATTTGTCTACTTTGAAACAAGAGCATCAACCCAGCAGACCAGTCACTGGAATTAGCTATCAGGTACCTACTCCATCCTTCCTGTTTCTCAGTACCAGGGTAAAGGATTGAGCAGCTAATAGCACAAAACAAACATTTCAAAGTGTGTTGCAACAGAGGCTATTTCTTCTGGCCCCTCTGCTTCTGCACTAGGGTACAGGAGCTGTGGCACAGGCAGTTGCTCTGTACTTCTATCCCAGCTACAGTCACTGAAGGCAGGAGAGATCTACCATGCAAGTCCCTTGGGGCCGCCCCACAAACACCAACAAAGAGCACTGCAGAGCCTCCTCTCCCAGCACCAAGTTACTCCCAGATCTCCTAGCACGAGGCCCCCAAAAATCACCAACCAACCAAGCCCACAGAGTTCAGATCCTGGACATTAGCTTCTCAAAGAGTTCAGGCCTACAGGGTCAGGTCAAATCCAACTGAAAGAAACATTTATTTTTTAAGTAAACTAAAGAGTCACTGTTCAGAATTACATTAAACTGAGAAGATGAGAATTCCATTAGCTAACCTAATTTAACCTGATCTGTTTGAATTTCATTATATGTGGCTGCACTGGAGACTCATTAATGAGACTCCAGTATATTGGTATCTTGACGGCTTCTAACTCAATCTCCCAACCTGATGCAGACTGCTGCAATCATGTTAATTAGCTACAGAACCTGTGATGTACTTCAGCTGAGCTTAGGGTGAAGAGAGAGAGATTAAAATGAAGCCAAATGAATGAGAAAGCACCACCCTACTTGCATACAATTTACAGGACAGGAGTAACACACCCTGTGTGTGCGCAGATGCCTTCCCTTGACTCAGATGGGGGAGGGCCAGATGCCTTCCCTTGACTCAGATGGGGAGGGCATTGCATAGGAACAAAGGGTCCCTGGGTAAAATCAGTTAATTAGCTTGATAAATTAAAGGATGAGACTGAAGGTAAAAAAATAATTTTCTTATTTAAATAACCCCCCTACAAAAATCCTGTCAGCCACTGGAAGTTACACACCAAAGCTATTTTGGAAAACAATAAGATCATTGTTAATTCTAAAATTAGCTTATTTGGGTGTTTTTCATATAGAGAAACCATTGTTCTTACATTTGTCAGCACTCTCACAGAGATCAAGAGGATGCCAGTTTGAATAAGCAGTGAGACAGTCTGGATGGCAGCTTTTGGTCCCAATCCCTGCTCAGGAGAGAAGGGCCCATGCTGCTCTCTGCTTACACTGCAGGCTTACAAACCAGGCACAAGCCCTTGATCACAGCATGCATCATCTTAGATTTTTGTGTCAAAAAGAACCTTTGAACTCCAGCACCACAAAGGTAGTCTGCAAAATAAGTGGTATTTTTTGCTGTGCCCATAAATGCAGTTGTATTGGAGCAGCATTGGGAAGCACAGGCACATGGAGAATATCCAAGCTGCCAACTCTCACACCCTGACATCTAAGAAGGGCTGGCTCAGAAGCCACCGTGCATCTGAGCTGCTTCAGGTGATAAGAATGAAGGTCCTCCAGCCAACAAGACAGAAAACAAGACTACACACTTTAGTGGCAACTACTAAGACTCATCTTTGGATTCAATGCTTATGAGTTTTTGGGGGACGGGGTTGCCAAGCTACAGAAGTTTGGGAGGGAGGGTGCGAAGAGGGTGGGTTGTTACAAAACTGCCTGGACCCTCCCAAAAGTCAAGTTCTAAGGCCACAGTCAGGCCAATTTCCTGTTGAAATATGTATTTGCAAGACATAAATAACAACCCCTTCAACTCTCCACACCGTGATTGCCTTTCCAGGTCTACATTTTCTTGGAAGCCCACCAGGACTGCCCAGAGAGCCTCTCCAACCACACTGAGGACCAAGGCATTAATTCAGGCCAAGTTTTCTACACCACAGTGATACTTGAAGCACAAACAGACATCTCTGAAGGATCCAACCATCCCAGTTAGCTTCTTAGCTAGTCTGCAAATGCATTATAGAAGCTTTAATGATTTGAGACAAAATCAGAGCATTGCAATGCTATTCCAGCTTAAGGTCTTGTACTTTACCTTCACTTCAGCCCCCATAAGCCCCAAAGGAGCCCGTTCCCGATGAGCTCATCAGGAAGACACAGAGGCATAAATCACCCCAGCACACTCCTGCCTTAATGAACATCTCCTTTGGAGCCTGCAGAAGTGGAGATTGAGCTGGAAAGCAGTGCAGGAGCATGTTTCATTGAGAAGGAACAGGATTTAGACAGGGAGAAGTTTTGTAACCTTCTCCTGGCCTCTACCCTCTCTCACAGCCCTATTGACACTCAGAGCAACCTGTGGGACAGAGAGAAAACTTGAGAGTACCATCTGAAGCCTTTAGGAAATACAACCTCAATCAACTTAGAAACACTAAATGCACCCAAATAGTGTAGGGACGATCTTATTTATAGCTGGGTGAAAAAAATGGATAGAATTAATCCTGATGTCTCATGGAACAGTGGCTCCCACTTAAATACTGAACTGTTTGTGGTTGAACCTACTCCAGGCTTTCCCTTTCTGTTCAAAAAAAAAAAAAAAGTCATATTGACTTCAGAATTGCTTTCAAATTACAAGTGCTAGCAATAAAATTAGCTGCATGAATTTCAAGCATTATACTTCTCTTGCAATTTCAATTATCGATTAAGCACCATGGCTGAAGCATTAAGCCTTGAAATGTTAACAGTGGTTATTACTTTGCTGCTATGGGGTTTAGGGGTCTTTTTTTATTGGTGGTTCCTTGGTTTGTTGGTGTTTTTCTAAATTTTTAGAGCACTGCTTATGCTGGATACTCTGGGACCTGTAGTTCAAATGGCATCATATTCAATGTAACCTAAGAGAGAGAAATTGTTATCAATTCATGCAAATACAGTGAGTTTTGAAAGCAAAGATTAGATAAAACATCATCTTTTACTGGCCTGGATGAAATCGCTTCATAATTAGCAATGGATGGCCTTGTTTTTTTTAGCATCCTCGTTGATCAGCCAGTATTTATCAGAAGAAGCTGCACACCACTTTCTGGGGGTTTCAGCAAGTGAGGTGTCAGGGGTTTATTCACAGAGAAGCAAACAGATTTTACAGTCAGCCTGCCATGCCAAGTATGTTGCTGGCGTAACTCCACTGGATACCCTGCATTTTTTCTAGAGAAAAGTGTCCCTGGATTTATAACCATAAAAAGAGCAGATTCAATATCATCTTTGCTACCTGCAGAACACCCACATATTTCACAATCTGCACTGACAGAGTGAGAGCAACAGGAAAGAAAACAGACGAGTTCCACAGAAAGAATACAGCCCCACGACCTGAGGGCTGATTGAGCTGGGTACAACACTCCCTTTGCAGGGGTGCTGCAGCTGCTTGCACACACCTCCTGACACTGCCATCACAAATGCCCGGCAGCTTTCGGCTTAGACACCTGCATCTCCCTAACTAACACAGCAGAAACTAATCCCAGATGGGGAACAATCACAGCAATGGTTTATCTACCCTCTCTGTTTATCTTTCTGGAGCAGGTTTGGAGCTACCTCAGGTGGGAAAGTTGAGATATGGATCTGCTTACTGAGAGGGTGCATGTATGTGCCTGCCAACACACACCTATGCAAGAGGATGGACACAGTCGGCAGAGGGTTGTGTGTTTGTTTATCAGCAAGCTACTGCAAGTTGGAGCCATAAGGATTTCCACAGTTTTGCTCCATTGCGCACAAGTCACATAAAGCTCTGCTTGGCAGCTGCCTTCTCCGACAAACCTGGTTCTGAAGGTTGGCCTCCATCACTCTCTAATTTCTTGTTCTTCCTAACTAAGCTAAGCTGATAAACTGTGCTGAATGTCACTTCTGAAATCACTCAGCAAGATCTCACACTCAGGCAGACAATTTCAAATTATCTCAGTGACTTAGATTTCCCTCTTCCCTTCCCTCGTGCTGCACTGAAAACATAATTTCCACAAAAATCAAGAGCCCATTTCCTCACATGCATGCACAGTGTAAGTCTAACAAATGCCAGCTTGCTCACTGACTGCAAGAGCTGCCCCACATACGCAGCAGCAGGCAATAGGACCCGCACAGGCAGAGCTGTACCGTGTCCCTAAGGGCATACAAATGGCTGTAGCCCCAGCATAGCAAACCAGTGCCTTTCCCAAGAGTTTAACAATACCCTTTTTACTTGGTGTTTGTAGGGTAAGAGACCCCGTATGCATATCAGGGCTCTAATGGGTTTTTATGCATTGTGAAAACACACAAGGAAACTGGAGCAGCTCACAAGAGCATCCCATCTGCAGGTAAATTACAGCTTTTGGACATGAATCCCCCATATCATGACTCCAGCCAGTCAACCCTCACATCAGAGAACCAGGATGTTTCACCAGCTACACTGAAGTCAGCACACCAGGAGATGGTGCCGCTGCTAACAAGACCAAAAAGCTTTACAACTTCCTCACAGTGATGAAGTGAGATAGGACATCTCAGAAGAAGGCCACTTACAGGCAAGGACTTGGGTGATAACACTGCAGCATGGATAAAAGGCAGTGCCCAGTCTCAGGCTCAGTCTCTGGGCTCCCTCCTGGTTTATGCTTCTCACTTGCTCCAGGAGGGAGGAATTGCAGCCCATGCCAGCACCCCCTCCTTCTACACTGTCTCTCAGGGTAGATGATTTGAGTCTAATCCATGAAACCTCATCTGTTTCTTAGTGATAAATCCAGTTCGGAAAACTAGCACTTCAGAAATTAGCAATGTCAGATCTCGAGGGTAAGCTGTAAGTCTCTGAAGGGCAGCAGCACACAACACAGCCCTGCACAGGCACAGAGCAAGTATGACAAGCAGGAAGCATTCCTTCAAAGGCTGACTGTTAGATCACGAGTCAGATCTGAACCCACATTCCCCTCTTGCCTCCTTGGGTTTCATATTTTGCCTACTCCACAACTTGATCATTCATGCCCCAGCATTACAATATTTCCCTCCTCCCTAAGAATTTGGCCTTTTAGCCAGAAACAAGGGTACCCTGGTGAGTTGAGGCACACACAGGGACAAATCATTTAAACTAAATGAAGCAGGACTGTTGCTCTTGCACAGTTTACAGCTGCACTGTGGAGCTCACAACTGAAGGATGGGAGGGAGGCCAAAATCACAGGTGGCTTTCAATAGAGCATCACCAACTTGCAGCCAATTCAAGGAGCAGGACACCCAGCCAGGACTATGAGGCAGGAGCAGGGGAAAGTCTGCACACAAGGAACAAGCACTCAGTGTACACATTGACACTGTCCCCTTTTCTCAGGCCATCCTTTAGCATTAGCAGGAATCAGGTAACTGAGCTAGATGGTCTGACACTATCTTTCTCTTACTAGTGACACCATAATTCAAGCACATTCAAGTTCTCTGAAGAGAGCAACTGACCATTTGAACACAGGTCTGGCTGGTAAGTGAGCAACAAAACCAAATGAAATCATCCCAAAGAACATGAGAATATGAAAGTTTACCCTATAGCTAAGCATAGCAGGGGACTTCAATTTGATTAACCTCAGGAACATTAATGCACCAATTAGCTCTGTTTCTCTGGGGAGAAGTCATCTCATCATTTACATACTTTGTTCACATAGTAGGGAGGGGAAAAATTATGAAAATACATGTGAAACATTTGGATGTGCCCAACTACCAAAGATTTCATAATGAACACATTAGATTAGTGTTTCTTCATGCAAAGAGGATTTTGTTTTAACTAGAAGCGTAACAAGGAATTATAGCAGCTGTGCCTGTCATTATTCTGCTTAGCTTTTTAATGGAATTGGTTCGCTAGAACCAAAGTGGTTGAAGAGATTAATTAAAAACAGATGCTTCTGTGCAGTAACTTCTCCACACCACACTGAGTACTTCGTGTGGCCAAACCACATCCACTCTTCCTTGCGACCTGCAGAAATTCCCTTTGCTCTTCTCTGGGGGCAGTAAAACAGTAATAAAATTAAATTCAGAACACTGCCTGTATGACAGAGCATGTTGCAAGGACCACTTTAAGAGAAAAGCCATGTCCAATGAACTAGGGGGTCTGGTGCTCGGGAGCCTTCTCCAGAGGACGGTGTTCCCTTGGGAATGTCCTCCATGTTACTGTACACCTCAAGAGGGATAGTCTTCGCATAAGACATCTCCAATGGGATTTAAAAATCAATGTCTTAGTCAACAATGGTTGAAGCTCATTAGTCTCAAAAAAGGAGAGAGGGTGGCTAGAAGAAGCTTTCCAACAATAAGAAGACAAGTTTTGTATTTGGAGGGTTTGTTACCATCTCTGCTGGTCACATGCAGCCCAGACCCAAGACTCCAGCCTGTCAGAACCATGCTGGCTAAACTTCTGCAGGCAAGGACTTTAAATACTGCTCACACAGCAAAACCCAGTCACGCCAAAAAGGTTTGTCTGTTAATTGAGAAAAAAAAAATGGGGCCCAAGAATTGACTAGGAAGTAAAGAGTCTTGCTAAAAATACACAAAATTTCACAAAAGACCAGTTGAGAGTCACACAGCCACAGATGCTTCATTCACATGTGAATCTCTTTAAAGAGCGAATCAAAAATCCACAGCCAGTGATCCTTCAAACCCTGCTCAGTCACAAGCAGTTAGAATTACAGCAGGGCCAGACTCAGCAAAGAAAGCAGGCTCCAGCTGAGTATTTTGTCATGTCCTCTCTCATTTCAACTCCTAGAGCAGGAAAGCAGAAAGAAAACACATTTGAAGAGTTGTTTTAATTTTATTTCTAATTTGGGTCACAAGTGAGTTCCTGTTCTATCAAACAGTTATTAGGTTACCTCACAGCTGATTCCTATGCTTATTGCTGCTTCACTTTGTTTTGTTTCAACCTCTCTGTGGGTTGATATAAGATCGTGAGCAACAGCAGCGTTTGGAGGGGATGGAGAAGTGGACAACAGCTGGACATTCCTTAAACAGTTGCTAAACCCAAGTGCTATCATGTGCCTTAAAAGCACCCCACAAACCATGAGCCAAATGCAACAGTTCCTGAAGTGACTCGGTGGTTTGGTTTTCTCCATGGGTCAGCAGGACAGGACCTGCCATCACAGAGGGAAAGGCTAAGGGACAACAGTGCCCTGGGTTCACTTCCATCCCTTTACCAGCATGGAAATATAAAATCTACAGTACTACCAAATCACTTTTCCCTCTTCTTTTCTAAGAGGTAACTCCAAAACCACAAAAATGTGGTGCTTCACTTTTACTTTACACCAACAGCTGGGAATCAACACCTCTTGACTTTGCAAAATAAGCCAAACAACATAAAGCACCTACTGACTGGAAGACCCTACTAAACTCCTCTTCCCAGTGTTACCTGGGCCCAGGTGTGAGCTGAGCGGTAACACTGGGGAGCAACACAACCCTGGTAGCCCCCACCTCTGCACCTCAGCCTCCTGCTTCCCTGTGTCTCATGTCCTCCAGGGTCACCTCTCCCCAGAGCAATTACATCCCACTGATACAAATCTCACCAGTTCCACAACCCCCGTGGGACGTAAAATTAACCCTCCCTACGGCAGCCACCCCAGCTGGGGGAAGCCACCCTTCACAGCCAAGCTTCAGGCCTGAAGTTAAAACAGCAGCTGCTGCGGCTGCTGGCAATTCTCCTTTCAACAGGGAGGTGAGAAATGCTGCCACCTGCCACCCTGGGGCCAGGGAAGCAGAAGACGCTGGTTGAGGCAGACAGCAGGATCCTTACAACTCCTAAGGACAGACACACAGCCGTGGCCAGGCTGCAGCCCAGCTCCTGTGCAGACAGAGCCTGCAAGACGTTCAAACCAATCAGTCCTCTTGGATTTGCTAATGTGTTGTCATCAAGTTTGACTCCAAGGCCATAAGAATACCTTTTTCCCAGTAGAGCCTTCATGCTATGGCGATTTTCCCCCAATGCAGGTTTCTTTACCAGGGTGAGCACAATGCACAAGGCTCTGGATTTGCCCAAATTACCTTGCTGAAGCAGTACTGCTGCAAGAAAGCTACATCTCTCCAGAGAGGTGCTGCAGATATGCTGCAATGGCCACATTGAGCCAATTTCCCTTTCAAACTGCAGTCTGGAAGGGGAATTTTGAACACATTTGTACAACAAACCTTGTCCTTAATATGTCTCTATCAGTGGGCTGCATTAATCAGAGCCACTGTGCAAAACACCTTAGTGTAACATCAAGGAAATATGGGGTGCCTGTGTGAGAGGAGGTCTCCTCGCTTAGAAATCTATAAGAGAAACTAGCTGACTATTATAAAAATATGGTCTAACCTGAAAGCAAAAATACAGCTTTAATGAGCAGAATCTGTGCATGGCGCAGATGGGACTTCCACAGCTCTACAAGGAGCCAGGTTAAAGACCGTGTAACCAGCTTTTTACTTACAGCTATATTCTAAGTACATTCTGTGACGAAATCCCACAAATTCAGCCCTGGCAGTGGAGAACACACTAAACCACCACCAACCAGCACTCATACAGTGCCTGTACCTCAGTTCCTACAGTTCTCAGTTGCCACCTAATCCAACAGCATCCTCCAGCCTGTTCCATGGAGGAGCAGGACATTCCTCTAAAGAGACTGCACAAATCTCCCATGGCTTCTGCTTTAGCTTTAAAATCAGTCTTATGAATCTTGGAAGCATAAAGAGAGGAAATAAATTACTACCCAGGAATGTCACAGTTGTGCTGGGAATATATATTTGCTCCTGCTCCACAGGGAATGTAGAGGTCAAGTTAAAAAAAAAATTAATACTAACAAATATTAGTGAGAGATCAGAGGGATTCTCTGGTCAGGGACAGAGCACTGTAACTAAGTACATTTCATAGTCTACCAAGCAGCAAAACGCAAGGACGCTTGCGGCAGGATCTGTGTGGCTGTGAAAGAGATCCTGAAAAACACTGAAGTTTAATGAAATGAAACTATGTTTCAAAACCCACCCAATTCCTCTTGCATGACCACATGGCTCCCTTCCTGTGTGGCTATGCTCACTGTGTGCATGTATGTGATTTGTGTCCATCTCCTGCCCTGTTTGGGAATTCCTGTTGTTTTGCAGATCCCTGACAAGGCACTTATTAACACTCCACATTCCCCTTCCTTCCTGCCATTAGCAACCCACACATGACGGGTCTCATTGCTCTCAGGATCCCATCTCCAGGCTACCAAGTTCCTCTGTCCTTCCCAAACCAAACTGCTTCATTTGCAATCAAAAGAAAAAAAGATAAAATATATTGTATTAAACATCTGAAAACAATATCCCTAGGGACAATTTTTACAAATAAGCTCAGGTTCACACTGAATGTTTACTACCCAGCAGCAGATGAGCAGTTCACACACAGCGAGGTCAATGTTAGTGATTTATTCACTTCTTTCATTCAATCATTTCTTTATGAAATGCGGAGTTGCTAACTATATTGTCAGTATTGAAAGCTCACATCCTATCGCTCTTCTCAAAACCATTCTAGCAGAGAACGCCTGCTGGAAAATATGGTAGGATAATACAAGCATAAATTAAATACTGCACCAGCAGTAGTTACTTTATGCCTCATTTTTCCCTTCATTTCTTTTTTTCTATAGTCCAGTCTCTCCATTTTTTTCTCCCTTCCTGCTCCACATCTTCACAGCTAAAATAGGAAATATCTACTGAGTGCACTCCTTAAAATGTAGTCACTGATTTCCATGATCTTTTCCTCCACAGTGTTATGGATGATTTAATATTACGAACCAGTTGCTGTGATTCAAAGTTATTGGGGTTTGGGATGGTGCACGGGAGGGAGTAAATTGGGAGCCCATCGCTTGGAGGATGGGGTGACTGGACCTCGAGTCTCAGCGATGGAAGCTTCCCGAGTTGCCCACCCTGTGCCAGTGTACCACGGACACCCAGGGGGACACGCTGCCCGAGAATGATTGGTCNAGGATAGAACCGTGTTTTTCAGATAATTAGAGATACACTTACAGTGACAAGAGGGTGTTGTGAATGCTTTTTTTTAACTAAAAAAATAAACCCAAACTACCTTGTTTTCATGCAAGATGACAGTTTTCAGCTTAAAGTTTCTTCTTTACCCACCCGCATTAGAACATCTTGGCCCAATATTCCAAAGAAACTCACTTGCGGGGATTTTTCTGGCAAAATGATGCTGTTAGTTTTCTAGGGGGTTTTGGCTAAACAGCAACAAAAAAAAATTGGGGAGTTAAATATTCAAAATGTGGGAAAAGTTTAATTAAAGGAGTTAGGTAATACCCATATATTTCATACTAACATTCAGCAGGCTCTGCACTCACTGTTGGAGGTTTCTAACCCCCTTCCCTCTCTCCCCACCTATTTTTCTCTGGGCTGAACCTGCAGTAGGGAGTTTTGCCCTAAATGCTCAGAATATCTTACAGCACCATCCCCACATCCACAGCCCCCCTGCTTTTTTCATCTTTATAGCATTCTCATGCTGTTTTCATCATTTAAGTGCACTTTTGACTTGCATATAGGTGGCTATATACACCTCACATAGGTACATCCAGCACATGACACACACTCCTCTTATGCCCCACCATCTCTGCTCTGCTTCCTTCCTCTGCCTTGATGGTGGTTGGCAACATGGTTGTGATCCTGCTGTACAAAAACACTCCGTGGTGCTAGAGGGAGGGCTGAAAATGTTATAAATATCCTTTTTTCTCTCCTTCATTAACTTCTCTGCAAGTACTTCTCTTTCAACAATATCAAAATAATCAAAATCACTTTCCAAATTTTTTCACTCATTAAAAATCTAAATGCATTTCTAAGGGTGAGCAGAGCACACCAAATTGGATTTGGAAAAAACAAACAAACAAAATTCGCTCTTTTGAATTCATTCATTCTTTACTATAGCATTTCCAGAAGCAAAATCTATTTTTAGGTGCAAATGGTTTTACCTGCTCCACCTAACACCCAGATGAACATCTGGGCTGTCCCTTAAGACATTTTTTTCCCCCACTCAACTTGCACAGATTGAGAGAGACTATATCACATTCACTTCTACCTTCAGTGTCTTTCAAGGTACCTTCCCTCTCTCACTCTCAAAGGCTTTCAGTAGCCTCGTATCTGCTGGTTCATTGGTTCAACTCTTCCTTGCTCAGCTTTCCTCAGCTATTCTGCAAGATGTCAGCTTCACTTCAGCCATCCAGCCTGGCCCATTTCCAACACTTCCTTGAAATATGTCAGCCAAAGGCTGCCCTGTCTCTTCTGACACACTGCTCTGAGATGTGGAACTTACTAGCCTTCAGACAGCTGGATTTTACAATCAACTGTTTTAAGATGACCCCAGTTTCCAGTAAGTCCATCCTAGGAAAAGGTAGTTTGGGCATGTCCACCACATCTCTCTACAAATAACCACACAAAGAAGCTATTTGGGGGGTTTTTAAAGCCAGTCACTTCCTTTTATGTCCACAAATCCCCTCTTATTGATGCTCTCGAAGTCCTGCTGGCTCCCACCTCACTCCCTGATTTAAGTTCCTATTCCTTAGCCATGGATGCACCTCAGAACCCCTGCACACTGGGTTTCTCCTTGACCACTTTCCTCTTTTGTTGCCTCTTGGGCCAATGACTTATGACTCATTAAACCCAAGTGCCACTCTCCCACTGCATTTGCAGACATGACATAGCTGCAAAGAGAGATAATAGAGCACAATAAAGATTCTGGGTTGCTCCAGGCTGAAAGAACAGGCAGATGACAGGTGGAAAAAAGAACCTAGAAGCCCTTGGCAAGGTTGACCCCTTGAAGATTCGATGCTCCTTGAAAAAGAATCTCCACCACACATCTGGCAGCAGAGGCAATGCGAGAGCCCAGTCTGGGTCCCCAGGGCCCAAAGATGATTTCTAAAGTCCCTTAAAGACAAGGATCAGAAGCAGAGATAGTAAACTGTGAGCAACCCCCTTTTAGGGGCTCATGGGATCAGCCTTAGGTACCAGGGCGTGAACAGCCCCACAAGTCCCTGTGGGTTTCTTTCTTCGTTTGAGGGCTTTCACTGAGTGGCAGGTCTGCACATGGCACCTCAGCTCATTGAGGGAGCACTCCCATTAGGAAGGATGCAAACAGAGCATGAAACAATCATCAGAGGCTATCAATGTTTTCTTAATATGTGAACTGAGCTAGAAACAGAGCAGGAAAAAAAAATAGAAAATTAAAAGCTTGCATGGTCACAAATGGTGCCTCCCCTGCTCATTCTCTGCTACCTAGACTTTTGGGGACATTAGTAGCATGGGGTTCAAGAAGAGGGATGCTCCTTGTCTTTGCCTTTGTTGCTGTCACTGCAGAGTCCATGCAATGTCAGCAGGGTCAGGGGGAAAGGATGCTACAGCCTCCTGTAGCTACTCTCCCATCTGATCCTCTACTCTCTCACTCAAAACCAGAGAAATTTGTGTTAACACAGGATCTTTGCTCCCTTAAATGGCAAGATTCCTTGCTGGAGATCAACAAGCAGCCTTTGGGGCATGGGACATGGATGTTTTTTGGAAGATTACATCATTACAGACCACTGCCTCCAGTTTGAGGCCAAGAACAAGAAAAAGCAATGCATTTCTAGGCAAAAGTCAGTATTCAGAATGACCGACTTCATAATGACCACCTGGAGCATGTTATTATTTGTGGAGGGCAGCAAGCAAGCCAGTGCCATTCTCCACCAGGCTGTGGGCACATGGGCACCACCCAAGGAAGGGATGGAAGCAGTGGGGCAGAGCCATGGGGCTGAGCCACCAGGGATGGCATTTATTGTAAATACAAGGCCCAGCCTAACACAGCAATGCTCTGCTCTGGGACAAGGATCAGAGGCAGAGATGGTAAACTCTGAGCAAACTCCTTTTAGGGGCTAATGGGAACATGAGATGGGATTTCCTGAACCCCCTCAGGGCTTGTCTTTATAAAAAAGCTGCTTGCGTTTAATTACAATCAGTTACATTAGCTACATCAGTCGATTTAATTAAATTGCAAGGACACTCGTAAGTTGATTTAACTCTGTCTCAAATGGATTTAGCAAAAGTTGTCAAGAAACTAAATCAACACAAACCAAGATTAAATCAACTGAAGAGCATCCACACAGGATTTTGCAGCAATTTAGCAAAAACCGATTTGAAGACCCATTTTAAATGAAGCAGAGTGACTCAGGCACAGAGAAAGATGAACTTCTGGGATGAAAGCAAAGTGTCTAGCACTCCAGCAGCCCTATCTAATTAGACTTGAGCTGTAAGGGAAAAAAAAAAAAAAAACAAAAACCTCCTTTTGCTCCACATCATGGAGTTGGCATGTTATTTTAATCCACATATGATTTACTTAATTCATGATCTTCAGACTTGTTTGCCCAACAGCACTCAACAAGCAGCTGCAATTTCTGGGCCAGGCACACAGGCTGGAGGTCACAAATCATCCCCCGTACAGCAGAAGGCTGAATGGGGAGAGCACAGGTATTTGTTAGGACAATTTAAAAGGGCTGTGAATTTGTGAGCATAAAATAATCTTCTTCAAATTAATTCCCAGCTCTGAACACACATTTGTCTAATTGGAAGCTTTTAGCACTGAAATTTTCAGTACTAAAGGGGTCACACACAGATAACAGGAGACAGATAACAAGACAGGCCTGTTGCAGGCAAGTTGCACAGCACTGCTCAGTCCTGCAGCAGTGTCTCCAGGTGATGCAGTGAACTCTGCACATCTTCAGTGTGCACATGAAACATCTTATTCTGTACCAAGAGTAGAGTGACAGGCAGGTAGAAATGCAGTTTTGTACACGGAAAAATCAAGTGGCCACTGAAGCACTCTGCTCCATGCAGACAGCACCAGGTGAGTAACCCTGCTCCTGGCAGAAGTCATCCCAGAAACAGCAAAGCCCAGCAAGGATTCATAAACACATCCATTTTTATTAAACTGCTTCTTCTCAGCTCCAGGTTTGCCAGGATTGAGCCCTCCCAGCCAATACCAACATCTTGCTTGCACTGCACTGCGTTTTTTTTTTTTTTCCACAGCTGCATTTAAACTTGCCATCACAAAACAAGTACCTCTTCTGTGGGACCAGAATGGTCCTAACATCTTTCCCAGCAAACCAAGTGATTTATGATCAGCTTAATGACACTTTTTATACTGCTGTAAAACTAGGATTACAGTTCAGTGACTAGTAGGAGTTAAAGCAAAGTAAAGCTGCCACAGTTTCCTTAGTGCTTTGATGACTGTTATAGCAGAGTCATACTCTGAGAAATGATGACCCTGCCATAAAGTTTCAAGATCACCTTTTATTTCAGTGGGGAGACATTTCCAAGCCCAAGCTCTGTAGAAGAGAAGAAAGAGAACACCCACAGGCTGAGAACAGCAGTTTAGGAAAGAATGAGTTTCCCCACCACCTCAAACTACTCCAGCCAAAACCTGTCCCCAGATAATAAAAACAGCAAAATCTCCTTGCACAAAAATCCCAGAAGCTGCAAAGCTTCTAGCTCTAAAGGGGGTCTCTTATGCCTGCAAGGAAGGCCATGTGGTCTACTAAACCATCAGAAATCAGGTCCTGTTACAGCTTTGCAACCTGGACAAATCTTTCCCCACATCCTACCTGTAAGATGCATCCCACTGCTTTGAAAAATTTGTTGGTAACAGGACACAGCAGAAATAGTGGGAAGCAAGCAGTGTTAGAAATTAGACTCAGCATGCTGGGTAGATCCAATTCAGTTTAAACATAATGAATGCCTAAATTCTAGTATTTACGTGCACATATTTACATTAGAAGTCATGTTTCCATATTTACTTTTCTATGAGTTTTTGTAATCTATAACTTAAAGTAAAACTAGTACCTGGAAATTCTGGAATGAATTTGCTATGAAAATGTTATTTCTGTCTCTGTTCACACTATGTAAGAGCAAGTGTGCAGAAAGACAGCAGCAATGATGCACTTTTTAGCGACACACAGCACAGCTCAGTAGCTGGCTCTTTTGTCAATCCAAATGCTCAGTAATGACAAACCTACCACTCCTAGGAAGTTACTCCCAATAATGTTTGGTTTGCAGCACGCTCCTTACTTATCCTGATGTCTTTTCCTCTCCTAGAAGGAAATTAATTTAACTCCATGCAGAAAAAAATCCTACCTAAGTAGGGAAAACAAAGAGTACATGGGTTGCTTTCTGCCAGTGGGTGATCTAAGGGATGTATGAGACATGGGCCCAGGCATGGATCAGCTAATGGATTGAATATTGTTGTGAACCTCTCAGCCACAGAGGTCAGGCTTGACCTGCTGTCACACATCTATCACCTGAAGCCATTTCACTGATTTTCATGGAAGACTTACCAGGCTCTGAAGGATGAAAGCCTTTATGCCTTTCATGCTGCTGATGGAGGAAGCCATCCAGGCCTTCTTTCCCTATTTGGAGCAAAAAGCTCTATCCTTCCTTCCTCATTACGGATATCATTAAAAGGGGAAAGACAAAGATGACGCTGTGCACAGAAACGCTCTGTTGCCATACATAGCAATGCCATTTCTTAGCATCCCTGTTACTGCAAACAGCTCACCCGCAAAACAGCAGGGGGTGATGCACTGCACTGAACAGGCTGGTGGCAGCTCTGCGTAGTGTCACATCTCAGCTCATAGGCATCAGGAACTGAAACAAGGGACCAAAAACAGAATGACTGAACACTCCCTTTTGGTCTTCCCTAGACTGGCCATTGTGGTCCACATTTACTGATATCTTTTCTTATTTATCTCCTTTTTGGTGTAAGTTCCCAGGCTTTTCTTTCTTTCACATCAGAGAACCTTTTGCATGTAATTAATTCTTCTTCCATCCTCTGAATACTCACTAATTCTGAAATATGTTTTCTGGTATGGAGTGACCATCACCCACTGGTCCAAATGAGAGGCTCAACAGATTAGCACAATATGTATCTTGATATAAATAGATTAACTACTTCAGATACTATCTACCATGGGTTGTTGTGGAAGCCTGATCCAGTAAAGCAAATCTCTCAGGAAATCCTGGCAAGCCACAACCAGAGGAACAGACTGCTGCAATTCACAGCAATTTCATTCCCGCAGCATCGCCCAGGGGTCATGCTCACAGTCACAGCAAAGACACCCAATAGAGTGATAGGGGCAGCCAGCACATGACCCAGGCAACTCCAGCATCCTCTTCTGTGTGGGCCTCGTGCCTGGCACCTTCCCAAGGGGCTTGATTTTTTCATGCCCTCCTTGTGCAGTCAAGCATTAAATATCAAACAGTGGCCTTCCCACCTCTTTCCGCAAGGGCTTATTTCATTGTTTAAGTGATCCTCCAGCACAAAATGCAAGGAGCTCTCAGCAGCACAGCTAATACAGTCATCACCCAAAAGCCAGCAGCCGTGTTCTGTGCAGATATTTGTATGTTATTAAATAATCTTAGACAGGATGTGAAGGTGGCAAGGGTCTGAGATTTGCACAAAAAATCTCCACCATACACTCAAAAAACCTGAAAAGAGGAAAATTAATTATTAACAGTCATGAAACCCCCAAGAGAACAGTGAGGAATAGTTTGCTGCAGTCTTCTGCAGGAGGTACCAAACAGCAATCAAAAAGTGCTCTCATGCCATGCTAAGGATGGGAAGCACCAGGACTGACTGTCCCTTCAAGGCTGCTGCCCCTTCAGCAAAGTTGGTTACTGGGTAATTTATCCTGGGACATTTGGCTTACACTTTCCTCAACAGCTAATCTTGGCTGCAAAGTGAATGCTCTGCTAGCAAATTCCATCCCAGTCTTGCTTCCTCCAGTTCCAATGAGGTTTTTCTACGGTTGGCTCAGAGCAACAGGAAATCTCAACCACAAACCCCAAAGCATCCCTTCCTCCCACATTAATCCCTTCAGAAGGTATTCAGTAGCACAGGGCTGAAGGACAAACCCTTAATAAATGCCAGGCATCAACACGTGCACCAAGCAGGGCAAGCCAGCCCCAGGGCTGGGTGCAAGCATTGGCACTCACATGCCAAAACCCAGACCCTGGGCACTGTCCCCCAGTCCCACCCACCACCCATGCAGAGCTGGGCACCTCCACCGGTGAGCTTAGAAACCCTATAGCCCAGCCTACTGGTAACTGCACTTCCTAGGATTTAGGAGCAACACCTACCAGGCAACACATCCAGCCCCACAGCATCCTGGGCTCTGATGGGGGCATCCATGAGGAGAGGCACCATGAGCTTTGTTAGAGCCAGCACAGCAGCAAATATTACGGTCCTCCTGCTATTGACCACGCAGGAGCAGCTGGGTGCGTGACAACTTGTTTCTCCTCATGGATGGGTCCATTTTCAGATATATTTCATTTCTCTGAAAAGATATTAACACAGACAAACCTACTACCCTTACAGAGACTCAGTATACTACCAAGAGAATAAAAAAGGCCCCCATCTGCCTCCCAGCTAATCCCATGCAACAAACTCCTGAACTGTCTAACCTTCTCCTTTCACACACAGACTTCCCTGGGGCATAAAGACAACAGAAATACATTCACTCTTCATTTCAAGGTGGATTAAAGCTATGGGTTACAAGCTAAAAAACAAAAATTAAACAAAAAAAAAAACCCACAGCTCAAACTCTGCTACTTTTCAGTGCTTGGTCACAGATTTCCAACATAAGATGGAGAGATCACACTGTTATTGCACACAGTGGTTTAGGACCAGTCCCTGACTCAGCCAGGCACTGCCTGGGATAAGCATCCAGCTAAAGGCTCCCAAAAGCCAGCCCTTCTTGAGAGGAGAGAAGAGGCTCTGCAGCTGCAGTGTGCTCAGCAAAGGGAATGTACTATATGAGACATACTAGCCTGTGGATACCTGGCTAAATACCAAGCAACCTGGACTTGAAAATTCTCCCCGATATCTTGTTCCCCTAATCAGCTTTTATTACAAAGGAAAAGCCAAGCTCAGCTTTCAGGAGAGGACAGAGGTGACAAGCAAGGGAAATACATGGCAGAGGTGTCTGTTTACTGGGCATCCTTTCTGACCTCCTGTTGACAAGAGGAGTTGTATGACAGCATTTAATGCCATATACCAGTGCAGAGAGACTGGTTCTGGTTTGTGGGCACATTTTTTCCTTAGGCAAGGTCCTCCTCACCTCACCACAGCTTGCCTGCCCTTCTCACTTAATAGCAGAGATACATCCATAGCTCAGGGGGAGCCTAGCAAAGCACAAGGACTTTTGTGAATGAAAAGAAACAGGAAAGGATGACAAGGACTGGAGCCACCTGCAGGCAGACTGCTTTTCCCAATCGGCCAATATAGATTTCAATCAATCCGTTTATCACAAACCAAGTAAATACAACACTGGAATGAACTAAAGAAAAGTTCCTTGCTGCAGTGTCATCCTGCCTGCATCCACTACAGTGGGAATTATACCTGGGACATGCACTGTATGCCTCACCTAAGCAAATATAGAACATTGACATGGGCTAGATCTGTACAGCCACAGTGCCATTTACAGCTTTCACTAGGTGCTAAACACTGGGGACTCCTATAACCCAAACTCATAAGCACGACTGTAAGGAAAGTTGTTAGAGAAAAAAGGTTAATATTCAAGATGGGACCAAGAATAAACTTTTTTGTCCCAGACAGTGACCTGTTTTCCCAACCTCCTCAAGAAGTGCCATCCATGTGCCCTTGGACAGGACTGGCTCCTCTTCTGTCCAGGAAGCCCAGATCAATACCCAGGAATAGCACTGATCAATTTATAAGAGGAATAACAGCCATCTCACCCCTTCACTAAACAGCTGCACATGCATTATTTCCAGTTGCTGCCAAACCCCTGAAAGATTGACTAAGGACAACGCTAATCAATTTTTATTTCTATTAAACTGATGCCTGCAGCATGCTGGAGGACACATGGGCAGAAGGGACTACCCTAAATGAAGATCTTTAAGAGTCAGCACAGCAGGGATTTATTTACATCAAGTAGTTGGTCTTTCAAGTAGGCCAACAAAGATGAAAGAGGCAATCTGCCAGTCAGGCAACTGCTCCAACTTGGGACGCCAAACCTTTCCATTATCCCTTTTCCCCTGCCCTTAGCCACCACCACAGGCCTTCTGCTTTGAAAGTGAGATCTCTGAGGATTTGATAAACAAGGTTAAGATTTAATGCACTGACTGGCATATCTGAATCACTAATCACAGCCTCCACTAAAGAAAACTCAAATTTCATTTTTATCCAAATCTCTAGTTCCAATCCCTCCTGTCTCTCAGCAAAGGAGGTTCCTGGCTGGGGACAGCCAACCTCTCCGGATGTCTTCACCTGCCTCACTAAAACACATTAGACGTACTCTACAAGAGAGCTTGGGCCTATTTGTTCTACCCATCACTTATTACCAACCATGCCTGGCCAGAGCTCTGGCCTTGGCAATGAGGGTGCCTCCACCTCAGGTGGTCACCCCAGCTCCTCTTTGCAGCCAAAGGGGGAAGCAGCCCCTGCAGACATGCTGCCCATGGATATGCCAGGTATCTGGATGGGGCAAAAGGAGATAAACCACTGGTTTCCCTTCCACAATGAGGAAGGGGGGCAGACCGGCAAAGTTAGGCAAACAAATCCCATCCAGCAGCATCTTCACTTGCAGCTTGCCAACAAGGAGGGCCTCAAACCATCTGCTTAGAATGAAGTGTTGGGGAAATATAAAAAAGGAACCCAAGAAGTAAATGATGCTGACAGCAAATGAAACTGACAGTACTATAGTTACATGTGTGCGATGAGCTGAAAGGATGCTGGTGCATGTGACATCTCATAACCTTGCACAAAGAAAAATCCCCACTAAGATGGAAAGTACTATCAAAGGGTGAGCAGAGGATTGAGGCCCAGACAATAAGTTCAGGCTGGCTGGCTGATGATGCTCAACAGTCGAATACCAGGACAGTCCTCACATATTTCCTTCTGCTTGCCTCCAACCCAAGCTGTAACTGTATTTCTCAGCAGTGGTTTAAGAATTTTACAGTTCTTACTTGGGTAAGGAGGCAGGGCAGGGTGGTCCATTTTGGAGGCCAGAATAACTAAATCATCATTTCTACAAAGTTAAACTATCAAGTTGTAATGATATTTCTAAAAGGTACTGCCACATCTCTTCATCATGAGATAAAACCATCAATTTGCATTTACCTTCTTGCATTCCTCCCAGACTTGGTCTTCTATTGTCTCATTTCTTCAAGACCCAGCCTTGAAGCTCTAGAGAAAGCTATACAGCCTCTTCTTTTCATCAGGAGTTTTAGACACCAATAAAGATGACATAAGGGCTTAGCAGACAAGAAGCCATAAAAATGAAAAAACTCCCCAGCAGAGGTCCATATCAACCTTGAGAATAACATGAAGTGAGTCCTGTTAAACACTCTAGCATCACCACATCAAGAGCAGAAGGTAGGTGAGCTTTCAAGTCCATTGTGACCTGCCAAAGACCTTGAGTAAGTGCACAGGCAGATCAGTGAGATCATCTGGCTGGAAACTATCTTGAGTCTCAGTGGCTCTGGACAGGCAAAGGCTTGATCCATGTAGTGTGGGCTGCTGTGCTGTGGTACTGACCTCAGAGATGCCAAATGCCACTGTGATGGGTTAGATGAGACTGTGGACAGAGAGGAGTGAAACACCCACTGGAAGACGAGACCAAGGTGGTGCCAGGGTACAAAAGGGACGAAGACCCTGAGAGCTGTTTGCAACTCCATGTCAAGAGAGACACATTGCACTGCTCAGTCTCCCAGCCAATTCAAACAGCCTCAAACTGTTATTCCCTCTTTTTACACCAAAATCTTCCTACCAGACTTAAGTAGTTTGCTGCAAAAGAAATCTCGTAGTGGGGAAAGTCTATTTCAAGGGTCTTGATGCATAAATCTTGTTTCATTCCTTCCCCACAACCAAAAAAAGGAAAAAAAAACAACAAAAAAAACCCCAAACACCACTAACCTGAGAACTACATGAGCTGTTGCTGAGATGCTTGCAAGGATTTATTTTGCATTTCAGAAGCTTATTTCAGTACTCAGGTACTCCTCTGTTTGCTTTGCTTTTTGCAATGCAGTGATTTGTGCTGCTGGAAACTATTCACTGCAGAGGCAGTACTTGTTGCAGTTTGAAGGTGCTTTACTATTCCCTTTTATCTTGTTCCTTTTTTTTGATGGATTTCTGGTGCTTTGCCTGAAACAGCCTATGCATATAGATAACAAAGTGACTGCTTCCAAACGCTCCCTGCTGCAGGTGTTCAGGATGGAGGTAAGGAGAGTTAGACACTCACACAACAAAGGCACCTATCTGGCCTCACATCCCTTCTCCAGGTTCAACTCCGGAGTTTCTCTCTGCTCAGGAGCTCTTGCAAGTGCATTGCCCTTAAGCCCATCTGGCAATTTTTCTCCTCCAGAAGCACTTCAGCATTCCTCCTCCAGATGTCTTGGGATTTCCCTCACTGCTCACTGACAATGCATTTTGCCTAGTGCTGCTTCTGGTCCTGGCCAAGATCAGCACCAGTACTCCTGCTCATCTCCTTTGCTGTGGTCTCTTCCACTTCTCCAGCACTGATATTTATCCCTCTCACACAAATAGTTGCAACACTCAAGTAAGCACCATCATTCTGGAATTCCATTGTGAAGTTTTCAGTGACAACTCCTCCTGCAGGCTAGAGAAGCTCAGGACATCTCAGCCCACGACCATGCTGCCATTTGAACAGCAGTTGCATGCAGAGAGATCTGTAGTAGCAATGGCATTCCAGGATTAAAACAGAGATACATTTATATTTGTTGTGTCCCTTGGGATAAAGATTGTGATGACAGCTATCACTGTCAGCAGAGAGAGAGGATTTCAGGATTTCATCTGAAATCTGGCAGTACTCACACAGGTAAATGCAGTGCCCACACCAGCACCGCACCACTGAGAAAAGCTGGCAGACAACACCTATGTTGCTCACAGAAGTGCTTTAATGTGACCATTATATATAATTTTATAGATACCCCACTATCAGTTATTGAGAGAGGGAAAAGCAGCAAGCCCCCCAGAGGACTCAGTAGCCTGGGAAGAAGGAACAGGTCTGTTCAGCTCTACATGTAAATGCAAGACTACAGCCTGAATAATGCAATTCTTTAGGACCTAAAATACTTACAATCAGAAGACATCGCTAAAAGTTCCTTGGTCCAAACCACAGAGATTTGTTTTCCAACGGGTTTAGAGACATGGAAACTATGTCCACAGAGGAGCCCTGGGCAAGTCCTCACCCTCCGCTCCAGGAGCATTCCTTTGCCTGCCCTGCTTCAGCTCCACACATAGCACAAGTGCTCTAAACTTATTTGAGAGTCTGTAACAACCAGACACTGAAAATTAAAGAGGAAAGGAGTTTTACTAACATTGGGAAGAGCTGATAAAGCAGACACTCACAGCTTATTATATGAGCTTCTTGAAGCAGCTGGAATAATCCTACAAGATGGGAATTCAAGACATGATGGGGGAGAAAATGGAGAGGCATTTGCAGAAACACCTGGCAGATCCATGCCAGCACCCTCCTCTCTTCCTGCTCCTCCTGTCCATAGGGATAACCATACAACAGAGAGCTGCACTGCACTGCTTGCACCTTCATCAGACTCCACCTAATCACAGTGCAGCCAATAAATTTGGCACTGGTGACAGTAAGATTAACTCCTACATCAGGCACAGCAGACAAGGAGATAGTCTTTCATTCAAGTGACAGCTGCTTCTGCAAACACAGATGTCTGCAGGCAAGATTTTAAAACACACATCCCCATGTAGGGAAAAAACCCAACCATACAAATAACGACAAATACACAACATCAACACCTCCTTCAAACCATGCAACACTTGGATGCATCAGAAAACCTATCCTTGCATAGTTCAGTTACTCTCAGAGCAGGTATTTCTTCAGTACTTATGATTTTGTACCAACCACATACAGCAATTACTCCTGGAAAAACCATGTTGGCACTTTTACAAGGAAGGTACTTTTGTAAAGAACTATTTTTTCTCTTAGGAATAAGAAAAACCACACAAAATCTTTGTTTTCTATTTAGAAACAAAAAAAAAATACTGAAAGCCAAATTTCTTACATTGGAATTAATTTTACACAGACTGCTTCATATCAATATGCAGCAGAGTAGTGCACACAAGTTGGGCTAGCAAGAGTTAGGATTAAATGTTTTCCTGACAAGACAAATAGATGGGGCAAGAGGAGAAGTGGCTCATTTATATCATCACAGGTAGCACTACGGAAATAGTAGAATTTTGTATGACACTTTGTTTCGCTTTGAAAAACAACAGTAAGAAAAACAACAGCCAAGCTAAGAGGAAAAATGCTATGTTGCTCTCACAACTGGATTTGGGGCAGCAGATATGTCCTATCTTAAAACGTGTTAAGCTTTTGGGGAAAAAAAAAACAGAAACAAACAAAAACATACAGAGAAAACCACCATAAAAAGAACCACCCACCAGGAAAAAACCTCACACAAAAAAACCTCAAAAAACAACAAACCCCACACACCAAAAGCCAAGTGCTTAAATTCCAGGTTCAGATGAGTACCTAGTTCCTGTGGAACTGCAAACATGGCAAATAGTCACAGAACATCCAAAGGTGGCACAGAAAGCACAGATAACTCAGGTCTAAATTTAAACCTTTAAAGGATAAATACAGTTTCAAAACAAATTACTAGGTAAGTCCAATTTCAACAACTTTCTTCACTTGATGGCTGCATTACCAAGCAGCACAGAAGTGCTTTCTCCCTTCATCCCCCTTTTTTCTAAGTAAAAGAAGTTCTAATTTGTACAAGGAACAAATGCAGTCCTCACATATCCTCCATATCTTGCTTTCCCTATAATGTCATGGAAATCAGAAAATATTCCTGAGGATATCTCAAGAGATCAAGCCCACACTCTCCTCACCAGTGTTTCTGTAACAGCTTTCAACTTGCTGCCATCTTAAAAATCCAATGCGCGCATTCTGTTTCCCTTCAGGAGGTCATTAAAATAAGGGCTGCCTTTTACTAAGCCCTCAAAAGATGCAAGGGGAATCTCACTCAATCTGTTAGCGGATAGTCACAATTTATTCATATCCAAGTAAGACAAGTACAGTTTTCCAGCCACCATGTAACAGTTTCATCCAGTCCATGTTTCTAGAGCTCATCTTCCCTAATTCTTCAAAGGAAGTTAAAGACAATAACATGAGAACCAGATCATGCTGGCTGAGAATGTTTCTGGTAATTTATAATCCCAGTTTTACTCTTAGCAAATTGGCCGATACTTAATATACAACCTTATCTGAGCACCTCCACAGCAGAGCTTCATAAAAACACTGAAAGATAACAATCATTGAATTTTGAAAACATAAATTACAGACCTATAATGGGAGGTTTAAGTCTCCAATTCCCTTGGAGAAGAAGAGAAGCTATAAATTAGATGAAATACAAGCTGCAGAAGAATACCTCTGTGCAAGATTTCACTTCATATACCCAGAATAAATTTCCATTTAAGACAGGGAAAATGTTTACTTTCCTGAAAAATGGATGCTACAGAATAGATTTATGTAGAGCCTGATGTATTATTTCTTCGTATACTTTGCTAGATGGCAAGAAGACTATAATTAGAATTAGCTGTAAGGCCAAGATATAAAACACAAACACACTAGAAGTTCCCCCACAGGCTTTGTGCTAAGAATATGGGTAGCAACATAGCAAGACATCTTGGTGAACAAATACAAGGATCCAGATTCCTTGGGACCATTTAGCTAAATTCTATTAAAAGTCTCCTTCTCCACTTCTACCTGGACCTCTAAAGCCAAAGAAGCCATAACTCCATGGTCTATGTAGAAATTTGTTGCCTTGAAATGCAAATAATTTTAAAGCGACTAAATAGTTCAAACTGCCAGCATGTGAAAAGAAAAACTCGCTATTTTATAGTGATCAAAAGCGTCCAAGATGCTTCAGAGAACACAAAGAAAGGCACAATCCCTGTGGACCTTACAATCCAATAAACTTAATTAACCATGTTATTCCCATGGTTTCTGGTAACTCCTTAAATCAATGAACTAAGACTTAATAGCAAAGTACATCACTAGCAGCTTTATTGATCATATCTGCACACAACACTGACTGAACTCCCAAAGTCAAGACTTAGCACAAAACAGAAGATACTCCAGCACCAGACTTCCACTTTACTATCCCAAAGCCCTGTGCAGGTACCAGAGATAGGAAAGAAGTGATCAAGTGGGGACTGACATTTTAATAGTGAGAGAGCAAGTAACCATGGGCTCAATGTCGGCCTACAATGCAAGAAGCAAAAAAAAAAAAAAAAAAAAAAACTCACTTAAAGGTATATTTATNCCATTACAGTATTATTCAATTTTAAAATTAAAATTTTACATCTGTTCATCACCTCTCAAAGGTGAATCCCAGAGTATTTTATAAAGGAGGCCAGATCTCAGTTCTCCACATCTCCACACCTCCTGTGACTACCTAAAGCCCAGAACAAGCAAGCAGCTCTTCAGCCTGAGCAAGGGTGATCAAAGAGGGCAGGCACAAGTTTGCAAAGAAGGGATCTTGCAGGTAAATTCCCTGCAGTTTAATTCAGATATCCCCATATAAGAGGATCTTGAATGGGAGAGGTGCTTGACACCAGCTCCAACTGCACTATCCACCACCACCACATCTCAGCAAGGGCATAACACCCTTTTCTTGGCTGTAAAAATCACAGCTGGACTAATAAGGATTAAATTTCAATTACACTCACAAGAAGTTGTTGGCTTTTTATATATAAGGTGTCCTGCTTCTTCACCCATTTAAAAAAAAATGAGTGAAACAGCAGCCCCACACAATGTAGAACAACGGCAAGCACAAGGAGACCCCTTAATCCCCTTTTACCAGCTCTTGTCCAGGATGATCTATTACCAGCTCCTAATGGCACTGAGGAGGTTGTTCATTTTCAAACAGGTCACCGGCTCATCATTTTAACTCACTTCCCTCCGCTAAAAATCAATGAGCTCCTGAAACAGCATTATCCTGGATGATTGGTGTTTTAACATCTCACTTGCAGGCAAAGTAGACCCCAGAGGTCCCTTCCAAGGCTGGGTCACCACAGTCAGCCAGGAAGATGGACTTATTCTCTTGGTTGGAATCAACTATCTCCTGGAAAGAGTACACCTTTCCACAATGATTTTTTTGTGGAGAATGGGTAGATTTGTGTCTGTCTTCTCTTGCAGTGAAGTGGGAATATTATACACTAGAGCAGAGTTGCACTTCCCAATACATCCATCCAGTCAAGGCAGTGTACCTCCATCCTCTTGCTTACTTAGCTGCATAAATTAGTTTTCCTATTCCCTCTATCCATCCATCCCCAAATTGTTGTTCTTCATTCAACTTCAAGTTTCTATGCACAAAGAAGAGGGAAATATATTAAAAAACCATCTCTCCATAGACCTCTGCTCCTTTACTCACATAATGTTCCCCAAAATACCATCAGCAATACTCTCACAGCATAGATCAAGGTTTGTGTGTTGTCTGATAAGGTCTGTTTCAACTCTGACTTGTGAGCCTGACTAACTCATTGTGTCAAAACGAGTTAAATAGCTTGCGAGTGGCTAGCCCACCCAGCTGGTTAGTGGCAGGCTCAGGAGGTGACAGGTAGATTGGAAACAGGAGTCACACACCACCGACTGTCACATTGGCTCAGAGCAGTGACTCATCACAGGAAATCTGCTGGGCTTCAGCAGGAAACTCTGAATGAGAAAAGCTGTAGATGGGGAAGAGTTTGCAGTGGGGTACAGTGCCCAGAGATGAGTTTGAAAAGCTATCAGAACTTTAGGGATGTCTTCCTGGCTTTCACTTACTTGGTGTTGAAGTTCAACAGGTCAAATGCTGGATTACCCCACTGTACAGGCCCATAGCTTATAAATATATTACATTATCCCACTATACTGATGGGCTATGAAAAGCCTCTAGAGCCAATTCACCTTGGAGTTAGAGTCACATTAAGAAACATGGTCATATACACAGGGATTTCCTCAGCTGTTTTGAAACTGCAGAGGCTGCCATCATCACCTGCTCCTCCAATGCAAGGGCTGCTTTGTTAGCAGTTTTGCTTTACACAGTGCTGAACAGGCCTCTGCCTTCTCCATGGGGGCTTTGCCAGCATGCCCATCACACCTGAGCAGGAGGGATCTGCCCGCAGAGCAATGCAGTGCTGCTCTCCCTGCACACTGCTAAGCAGCACATCCAACCTATAGCCGGCTGGGCAGGAGCTGGATTTCTGTAAGAAGCTCACAGCTGTAGAGGGAGATAACAGTGAAACAAGCCCCCTCACCCCACACTCCTCTAGTCCCTGTCCCTCACTTCCACCCCTGTGCTCTCCACCCCTGCAAGGAAACCAGCACCACCACTGCAGCTTGCAATTAAAAATCATCGTGTGAATTTGCACAAAAGAGAAGCACAGAAAAACAGCACCCCAAGGACTTAAAGCTCACTAAGTATGTCAGTGGCAAGACAATGAAGGGTAATCAGGAATCTGCACCCCCCCTGCCCTGCCCAGAAGCCCCTGGAGACAAGCAGCTGCTCCAAGCAACAGTTGGGGAAGCAGATGGGTGGCAGAGAATGGTGCTCCCTGGCCAAAAGCCACACTCTCCCTCTTAATTATTCAGAGGCAGAAACTGGATGGCATTCCCTGCAGTATTGCCTGTCACTGAATCTTTCCAGGCAGTATATGACCCTTGGCAAGGGGCAGCCCAAAAGAGCATGGAGTGCCAGCTGCCAGAGCAGCACAGGGCTCACCACAGAGCGACCCTAGCTCTGGGAGCTGGAGGCACACGGTGCTGCACAGCTCATCCCCAGGAAAGGACACTAGCCAGCAAGCCTCACCTTACAGTGAGCCCTACAGAAATTAGTATCCCAGCCTATTTCGCACATGTTTTGCTTTCTGATCCCCTGCCCACTTACTAACAAGTCCCTGTATAAGCACAGTAACAGTGAAGGAGTTATATTAAAGTAGGACAGGATACGCCAAAAAGCCAAAGGATATTCCATGAAAACAACTCAAGAGTCGTCCCTAGACATGGCCGAATAGCCTTGGCAGGTGGTGGGCAGAGGAAAAGCAGAATAAATACAATTAAAGAAGCAAGACAGATCAGCTTTGTGTTACATGTGAAATGCAGTCTTCAGAGGCTAAGGAAGCAGCATGACTGACTAGGGCAAATTTTGAAATTCCTCAAAGGCAGGTTGCCTAGATGTGCAGCCAGACCCAGGCTGACAGAAATGCTGCTAACAGCACCTAATTTTCTAGAGGATTATCACTTGGTGTAATGGATGGAAACTAGATTAGATAGCTGGTAAACTCACAGTACAGTTCATTACCGTAGAGGGAAATTTTTATCCACTTAAGCAGAACTTCTTGTTCTGTCCAGCTCTGTGCTGCAATAGATTTGCAACCCTGTGCCAGAAAGACATTTTCTACCTCTTTTTTTCCAAATATTTGGCACAATTGGCATAATTAGGAATATGAAGATACCAAGCGGAGAAAAACAGCCATGAAGTTGTACTTAATAACTGCACTTCCATATCCGTTTTGATCTGAGCATCAAAACCTTTTAAAGTGTAGTCATCATCCATGTTCCACAGACAAAAAGACTGTGGCCTGCAGAGGTTTTCAGACTGGTTTTCTGAGTGGCACAGAACCCCTCAGTCCCACTAATCTCAAATGACAGAGATCTCCATCACTCTGAGAAACTAAATGATAAAATTATTTTGCTGCAAGCCCTACACTCAGTCAGGAACACAGGCACAGGACCAAAAGGCCTGTGGCTCAATCCCCAATACCAACCAAGTCATTAGTAAGTGCCAGCCACTCTGGAATTGCTGTAGTTACTACTGGGCTACAGCCTGATCTGTTGGGGGACATGGCAGCTATTTCATGCAGCCAGGTGCTGCTGCACAAGGTGTTTGGATAGGATGCAAAGGCTACAAAGTCTTTTGAAAGACTCTGGAGTAGCAAAACATGGCCAGTGAGTTGGAGCATGCTTGCAGCATCAATATCTCATCTAAATGCCTACCAGGGGATTTGCAGCATGCCTGAACTTAGCTTTTGTTTGAAACAACTTGGAGGCAGCACACCAGGCTCAGTTCCCTGTGGGGACAGAGCCCAAGCATTTTATCTGCAGCTACCTTCCAGTTGAGAAGGAACTTCCATAACTTGAAGGGGAGAACCAGAGATGGAAGAAGGTTGAAAAGATGACGCTCCCAAGGGAAGAAGATTGAGACAGCACTGCCCCACCTCACACAGAGCTACCTGCCCGCTTACCCCAGAAGGGAGGTTTGTGAGGGTGTTTTTATAGACATGACTGCATGTACAGTAATGAGATTGACTGCCTCCTATTCCAAGATGAAAGAAAACAAAAGAACATTTAATCTAGAAACAAAATATTCATTCCCAACAGTGCCCTCTGCTCAGGATTAACACATAGCCCTGAGACAAGCTTCTATGAATACTAACACATCCTCCCAGCTCTTCACTAAATTCATCCCACTTTGACAGCCCCAGGGAATTTCCCCTGACTTCCAGTAATCAAAAGCTATGGATCTGGGCAAGATAGTTTTAATGAGGGAGCCCCCACTCCTGGAAATATCATCATTTCCTGAACACACATAGAAAAACTGAATGTGCACCAGAAAAGCACATTGGTACCAAGTAAGAAGAGAGCAACTTAGCATCACTAATTTCTGCAAAACTGTCACACTGCCTGACAGTTTGCCTTATTATCTTATTTTTCTCCTTTTTTCTTTGCATCTCATTTGTTGCTAAATCTTCAAGGCCTCTGCTGCAAGGGGATGCAAATAAAGACAAGTCCTCCACCCCCACCTCTGAGTCTACACTCTGCTTCTGTGGTGACTGCTCTCATCAAACTGGGACCAAAGATAACTGGAACCCTCTGTGCACAGACTCTGTACATTCCACTCAACTTTGCCCTGAGAACAGAGAAGAGATTTGAATTTTTTTATAAATTAAAGATAGAAATAAAAAAATCCACAGGCTAATCTCAGCTCCATCCCATGGGACCCAAGTGAGATCTCTCAGGCTTGATGTAAGTAGCAGCTCCCCTCTCAGGCTGTATGAGGAAATACTCAAATGTGAGCTGGGACCTTTATTTCTTTGTACAGATGAATGAAGTATCACCAAAATGACTAACACCATCACATGTACAAGAAAAGGCAACAACACCTATAATCCAAATAAATACCGTGAAAAGCCTCTGACTCTGGTGACAAAGCAGCAGCCAAGGTTAGTATAATTGCTAAAACAAAAGCTCCATAGTGCTTTGTTCACTGTGGAAATGAAGTCGTTAAGCAAAAAAAGCATGTTACTTTGCTGGCTGTCCTGCGTATCGCCGCCCTCAGCGGCGTCCCCGGCTAGCCCTCAGAACGAGAGCAGGACAAACCGCATTCAGGGCCCACCGTCACCCGAGGAGGCCAAGGGTTCCGGCGGGTGCAGGGCACGAGACTCTTCCAAGGAAGATCCCAGGGGTTAAGGCGATCCGAAGGAAAAGGCAAGCGAAGCTCCAGGGCAAAGGGCGAAGGAGGAGGCAGACCACACACCGATCGGGGGAACAGCAGTTTTATTCCACCAACGGCCGGATGGGTCTGAGCCCCAGAACAATGGCGACAACGGAAGATAAAGGGGGGAGGAGACTAGGGGCGGGGAAAGTGAACAGCCAATGGGTGAAGGGCATAGGCGGGGTAAGGGGAGGGGTTACATTTGCATGGGACCAATGGGGTAATACATGGGTGGTTGACATCTCTGGCAACCAATAGCAAATCGAATAAAGTAGAACTCTCTGGAAAAGGGGGATAGGGTAGAGGATGAGTGACAAGGCCCGAGGGCCGGGTTTGGGGGATTGACAGGGAAGGGTCTGGAATAAGGGGAGGGGTTTGGGTGATGGACATGGGGTTCAGGGGCAGGGCCTGACTTTATTAGGGAGGTGGGAGGGGAAGGGGGAAGAAGGGATGAACCAACTTTATTTTTGCAAAAGAAGAGGGGGTGGGGGGCAAAACCATTATACAAGAAACTTAACAAGCATATAATGAACTTAAAAACTCGCACCCCAACAACTCCCCGTTTTTTGTTTTGTTTTTAAAGTTTTTTGTGTTTTGTTAAACAGAAGACTCCATATTTTCATATACGGGGAAGTCTTCAAAATTTTCGTTTTGCACGGGAGCTTCTTCCTGGACTTCGTTGTCTTGTTGAACTTCACGTGCAGCTCGGGGCAAGACAGTGCCATAAATACTCTCCTCACTTGCGTTCTCTTGATGAAGCTCAACGGAGCTAGGGCGCGTTGTTCTGGCGAGGGAGTCGATAGATGATTCTTGGGAAGGGGTGCGGTTTTTTAATTTGTTGAGAACATAACGCTTAATAACAACATAAATGAGAAGGATAACACAAATAACTATAATGAAAATCACAATGTCTTTTACCAGTTCAGCCAGCCACCCTGAAACATTAAAGATTTTCTTGAGCCATCCTTTGGTGGCGTTGACGGCGTGGTTCACCTTTTGTGTCACGATGTGGTAAGTGTAATTCAGTGCCTCGCCAAGCCAGTCTTCCTTTTCCTGGACGATATTGTGAACATGGTCGTGGAGCTGCTGGATTTTGTTGGCAATGACTCGACCATGTTCACGAAGCTCCTGGATTTTACTGCTTAGGGATCATCCGGGGACTTTGATGTCAAAGCAGCATGTCCCATTGTGGTCCTCGCAGCCATGGCCATGAGCTAAGAGCAAGAAATCAATGGCCGCGCGATTTTGTAGGCTGGCCAAATGATTTCTTTGGGTCTCCCCAAGGAGGCTAGAAAGCACGCCTGATGTAACCTTCGCTTGCTTAACCACCCAGCACTCGAGATGGCCCAATTCGTCAAGTGCCTTTGCAGCGGCCACCCAGGGCAAAAATATAGAGGCTGCGATCCTTTTTGATTTAGACCAATGATAAACGTCCGAATTACAATGTTCGTCGAATTTTCGTGCACTCCGTTTCGAGACCTTTTGGAAAACCGATTTTGAAATTTGCGTAAAATTGCGGTTAAACAAGGTCAGACAGCCCAGAGTGCATGGGCCTCCGTGGTGGAGAGCGGGGATTCCTGCCCAAGCTCGGTCACCGCAAATAAGGAAAACACTTTTGGGGAGGGCCAGGGGTTCATTAATATGATACGCATCGGTGGTTTTCTGGGACGCAAACATTTGGGTGGTTATAATTTGGACTTCGCACCACGACTTGGCCTGCAAGTCGGGTTTGTACTGGACAATGGCCGTTTGGCCGGGGTCGTTGCGGGGTTTGTTAAGGACTGGGTGTATATTGGAAAACTGAATGCAAAAAGGGGCACGGGTAGAACCAAGGAGGTGGAACTCCGTGGGAGGGTGGGATAAAGTAGGTAACTTCATCATCCAAGCCCTCCACACGGAGAGGGGGTTGGTGATGGGGAGGGGAACACGGTACTGTAAATTATTTTGATAGAAAATAAAGTGGGAAGCTGAGAGTTTGTTTGCGTCCCGGATTACTTTCTGTAGGGACGCGGGGTAGTCATTTAAATTGGTGAAGGGGACACCGATGAGGGAGGAGGAGAGGGGGTCAGCGGCATTGGGGTTGTTGATGCAGACCTACTGCTGCTTGAGAGCTTGGGCAAGAGTGACCCACACATTCTGCTCTGGCTGCGGGACGACCCAGGAGAGGCTTGGCGGGGGCAGGTGAACCACGCAGGCCGAGATGAGCAGGAGCCAACACAAGGGAGCCATGTTGCCAAGGGGGTGCCAGTGAATGGGTGCGGAGAATGGATGTGGAGGTTCTGCGAATGACAAAAAACAGACAACATTAGCGGGCGGAGAGGAGCTGGAAGATGGAATTTTCTTTCTTTTTCGGCGGTCTGAGGCGGTTTGCACATTAGGTTTTTCAAGGTACGGTTTAATGCACCGTTTCGGGAGCCACTTTGGACCTGAGGAAGTGGATACGCAGGCGTATCCTCTTCCCCAGGTGAGCACTGGAAATGGCCCTTGCACTTCATTCCGCTCGAGATCTCGGACGAGAACGAGGGGTTTGGGAGCTAACTTGAAATCATCGCTGGAACAAAAGTGACGTAGGACGGGGGGGTTGGGTTGTTTGAAGGAGCAATTTAAAAAGTT
>VYXC01001348.1:0-20029 GCA_013397175.1 Platysteira castanea
GAAAGGAAAGGAAAGGAACAGTGAACTTGGGAATGTTTTTTTTTATTTCAGGCATTAGTTAATCACTCATAAGATTTTTAAAGAAAATTTCATACATATTTCCAGAGCTCTTCATATCTATTAAGACAGATAATCTAACAGAGTAAAGAAAAAAATCTCTTTAGAGACCCTAGGGAGAAATAGGAAATCCATTTAATTTCATCAAAACTTTTAATTGCATAAAATTGTCTGAGACACTGCCAAATACAGTAAGGTTAATATACATTTTGTACATACCACAGAAGTGTTAGTATTCACAAAGGTCTCCATACTTCCACTTTGCTCATACTTCCATTTGAGACACAGCATTTCAACAGAAGAAATATTCTTATGCTGTACACTGGTAATGGCTGTCCAACTCAAAAAGAGAAACAAACCACAGTATAACTTCCTGTCACACCTGAGATTTTCCTTGTGGTTTCTCCCACAAGTTGTGACCTGGCTCCAAATTGCTCAGTTTATAAATTAATTTTAATCAGACTATAGCCCATGGCAACTGTGAGCTGATGATTTATAATGTTAAAAACGCTTTAAAGTAGTAAATGCTGTTTTTTGAAATTGGTTACCTCAGACCTGGATTTAACATCCAGCCTATTTCATATCCAAGCAGTTCACATATTCATTTCAAAATAGGCAAAGGCATAAAGATTTGCGTACCACTCTAAACTGAACTATTGAGTATAAAATATGAGCAGATACGAAAGGGAATTCTGACCTTTCTTTTGTTATCTGGACTCCCCAGCATGGCGCTTCTCACTGTATGTGGTAGTGATCTCTAATGCACTAGAAGGAAAATCTGATTCATAGGCACTGTCATACAGTTTTCAGATCATGCAAGTGATTCTTTTTACCATCTTGTCTACACAGTGGCATTCACGGAAGTTAAAGCATATGAGTCTGTGTATATTGAAGGTGGTTCAGGTCCTGTACGGATGTTCTTATTCAGAAAAAAAATAGATGTAAATCTTACATAGTACTGTGGATACAGTTTGTGTATCTGTACTTGGAAGTTTTGTATGGAGTAGTCACAGTCACGATACTCCCATCTTTGCTTCAGCTTTCTAACCATTATTTGTCATGGTGTTTCTAATGTGTTAAAATGTCTCTTGCAGTCTTGATATGACTAGGTTTCCAAGAAAATGTATCATTTCTGTATGACTGTTACTTCTTTAGCACTCATTAATTCTCTTGGAGGCATCATAATATAATGTGTAAGCATGGAAGGCTTGACCTGGTTCTGACCTGGAAGAAGCAGGTAAAATCAAAGAAATTTGATGATAGCTTTCATCAAGCCTGAATCTATAAAGATTAAAATTAAATTAATTATATTGTCAATGTGAAAAAAAATCAAGGAAACAGCTATTGTGCAGCTAGTAAAATAATGGTTAGAAATGGGAATTGAATTGCTAAAAGTAAATGCTGCTTATTAAAGCCTACATTTTCATAGGCAAATGAAGAGAAGATGTCAAATCCAGAAGTATATCTCACTCTAGAAGAGATGTGTAAGTCTGCACACTGAGATTTGCACAAATGAGAAATATTAGTCTGAATGTTTAAGTGGGCAAGTTACACATACGGTTTTTATGAGTCTTGATGATAAGTGCCATATTTGCTCTCATCATTTTCTAAGACCTATTTCGCAGATTTAACTAAAACTCAGAAATGCAGGGAAATTTAAAGCTAAAACAAACACCTTTTTAAAAATTCTCTGTGTTTATATATTCCCGCTCTGTTTGGCTAAGAGCCTTAGCACAAACTCATTAGAAGTTATAGATAAATATTTCTCATTGCTTACTCGGCATGCCAGAATGCTAGAAGGCCTTTATTTTGTAATACTTACAAAGGTAATTATAACACTGTAAGGAATTCCTTAATTTCTTGGATTGCAATTATTTATATGCAGAATTCATAACTTGGATGCAGAACTTAAAGTTCAAACAAAAGGCCTACGTTGACACCGTGTTAAACAATTTTATAGTTCATTAATTAACTTAAAATGTACTTAATTATAAATTTCTATTTGATTTTCCTGGGAATTATAGGGGTTTTGCAAACTGAGAAACCTAGTTTATGTATTCAAATCTTAAAATTTTGAACCAAACAATTTGCATATAGGAATAAAGCCAATTTCAGAGCAGGTAATTGCATTCGTGCAATGACTCTCAGCTATTTTGTTGCAATCTTCCATCCTTCTTAATTGGATCTTTTACAATGTCTGAACACAGGCACTGACAGTGTGGAATGGGGTTATTGTCAAACATAATTAAAACCACATGGCTTCTGCAGCTGCATAGCAGGTAAAACTTCACTGAGCCATGTTACTATTGATCCATGCTGCTGTTTACTTTTATCTATCTGTCTGCTTCCTATCTGTCTTCTTATCTGTTTCAGGCATTTTTCTTTGTGAGACTCTTAAGAAGTGAAATTTCTGATAGGACTCTGACCAAGAAATGTTCACAATGCCCTAAAATAACAACCTCCTCTTTTCTTCCTCTGGACTGCAAAAGCCATTGAGTACTAACCTGCTCACTATCTCTCTCGCCTGACTTCAGTGCACACTCCCAGCCAGCTTTGCTCAGCCTCTTTCATTGCTAAGGTACTTTCTGACCCTCTAGAGATGCTAAGAGAGAAATTTAGAGTAATTAGTTGCAGAGATGGATTGAGCAGTTACCTGGTAAGTGCTCACGTTGAACTGCACATCTTTCTTTCTTCCCAGATTGTTGGCTGTGACCACCAGCTGGGAAGTGCTGTCAAGGAAGATAACTGTGGGGTCTGCAATGGAGATGGGTCCACCTGCCGGCTGGTTCGAGGCCAGTATAAGTCCCAGCTCTCAGCGAGTAAATGTAAGCTGTTCCTTCTGGTAAAGTGCCACCTTCCCCCTTTAGTGAAGTACTCATTGCTTCCAAGCTAGATTTCACTTCACTCTTTCTCAGGTACATGAATAACCATGGTCAGTCTAGTTGTTCCCCCCAGGTTCTTGCCTCTTAGGTTAAAACAGCCTTGCTCAGACTGTTGGTCAGGTTGTGGGGGTGGACAGCGGCTTGTGGAAAGATGTCATCAGCATATTCCCCATGTCAGCTAGCTAGTTGCTTGTGGAGAGCAGGAGAGCGAGTAGAGGTGGATCTTCCAACACCACTCTGGCTGTATTAGCTGGCTAGGCATAGGACTTAGTCCACACTGCTCTGAACAGAATGGTTTTTGCTGCTCTGCAGCAGAGGGGAACTCTGAGGGGCTGGTGCTGCCAGCCTGGCAGAGTGCTCTCTCCAAGGCCTCTTGTTAGCGTCACGTGTGCCTGCATGCTCACCGTGGTCACTCAAGTCTGTGGCAGACTGAGGAGCCCAAGTTGTCAGAAAGTGCCTACACAGGCATGAGAGATGCCTACAGAAAAACACAGCCTTTCCTGCAGGCTCACCCAGCTTCAACCCAGAGTGGTAAAGTAGCATTAGTGTGCCCCAGTGAGAGGGTTAGTTTATCCTGAGCCCCAGGTTTTTCAACCTGTTTACAGCTGGAGCTATAAAACTTTTGGGGTGAGAGATAGGGTGTGTCTGATCAGTTTGAAGGAAGGATTAAAAGGTAGGTGTATTTTCATGCCTATGTAGACACACTTAAGGGATCACATGAGTTAGCCTGCATACCTACCCCCAGCCTTAGAGTTTAATCAGACTAGCTCTACCATTCTGGAGCAACTTTCCCTGTGCTGGATAGCACATGACTTTAAAGATTTAAGTAGCAAGGTAGTATCTGCTGAAGGCAATGTGTGGGTTCTATAACAGGGAGAGCTGCTTTTTACAAAAGCTTCTCTCTGTTAAAGAGTAACTTCGTTGGTATGGAACACAGCACACAGAGCAGCTGATGGCATAGTGCAGCTGTGGCTCCATGTTTGCTGACTGAGAGGGAGGGTAGGAGAAAGAAAAAGAGAAGGAGGGAGGGAAGGAGGGAAGGAAAGAGGGAAGGGGAGGGAGGGAGGGAGGAATGAAGGAAAGAAGGAAGGAAGGGCAAGCAACTATTTTGCATGAAGGAAAGAAAGGAATAATCCTCATAAGAGTTCCATTGCTGAAGCAGAATTGTACATTAGAGGACAAAGGAAATAATTCACAAAGATTTAGGAATGGAATTTCACCTCATTGTTAAGTTTTCTGCAATGTGCAGGAAGAGATTTGGAAATCTCCAGGCTACTTGAGACATAATAGTGTTTGTGAACTTTTTTGGCAAATGTCTTTTCCTGTAGGAGCAATTAATTGGTTTTTTGTTGCTTTGTGGTAAAAAGGTGCTCATCTCTTCTCTACTGAGGATAGAGGCACTAATCTATTATGCACAGTACTAAAATGTTAGTAAAATACAGTACCTACTCCCAATGGTTTCCTATTAAATGTAAAGAATGTTATATAGGTAGTACAGCAGATAGCACAGAGCACAATGTTAGACTGAGACAAATGTGGAAAAAATGTTGGAGAATGTATTTTTCAGACAAATTTCCCTGTATATAATTGTGATGCAGGGCTGAGAAAATAGTAGATTTTGTGTGCACTCTCTATAAACCATGCAGCATTATTCCCTTCCCTGTTGTAAACATACATGTTTTTAAGCAACACTATGAATTCTGAATCTATGAAAAGTATGTCTCTTTTTAAATTGGGTATTTTAAAATTATAGAGACATAGTTATGAATCCCCCTCACATATGTGAATTAGTATGAATTCTTTTTGAGGTTTGCCTCAAAATGATTTATGTAAATGTTTTGAAAAATTGACATTTTAAATGTTGAAAAATCTTTTGATTTTAAAAATCTATTGTGTTCATTTTCTGCATTTGTCTTCCCCAACACTGTTGGCACTTAGTTGTGTCAGCATCTTGCTTATTTGTCACTATAAACATAAATACACAAGTATAACTGGGATCAGGGCCTGGTTCCTTTTATTTATCCAGTCATTTAAATGACTGGATACACTAGTTGATGGCTAAATTTCAAGTCATCTTTGTAAAATAATCCTGGTTTTCCAGAATTATGTCTGCTTTATCTGTGGTCTGAACAAGGGATGAAAAGCCAATACGAGCCAGTCTGCCATGTAACATTAGAAAAATCAGAGAGGGAATGTCTGTTGGTGACTAGATATCAGCAGATGTGTTCTTTGGCCTTGCTTGGGATTTTTGTTTCTCTAACAAAGAGCAGTATTCAACCTTGAGAACTGTTCTAGGGGAATTGGACAGTTGACCTTTAATCCAGTGCTGTCCCAATAGTTTCTGAAGCTGTTTATATCTCAAAACCACTCCAAACACAGTCTGGAGCTCATCATACTAAATTAATTTTCTCTTGGTGCTCACATCTAGTTCCCTTCTTCATGCTGTTTATATCATGCAGAGGCACAAAAGAAATTCATAGAGCTTTCAAACACTTAGCATTTCCTACAGGAACAGCTTCTTCACTATTTATAGGGGTAGTATTCATGTCCCAGTGGCCTCAGAAACTGAAACATGGTAGGTAGTGTGATGTCAAATTCTCACCTACATTTTTATGAAAAAGAAACCACCTATGTCTATACTTTTATAAGACTAATAATAAAAAAGCTACAAAAACCTTCATTCCTTCCAGAAATACTCTTTTTTCTTAGGTGTCTTGGGTGGTTCTTTTGAAGTCTGCATAAAATCCATCGTTTTCTTTTTATTTAATATCTTCTTTAGGGAAGAGTGTACATCCTTCCTATGAAGATAGGCTGCATTTCAGCAGGCTTCTTTGTATTCATCAAGAAGCTAGAGAGTTGGTCCCATAAGTTGTGAGTGCGTTCTGCTGGTCACCTAGTGCAAAAATGGTATTTCTCTAAAGAAGGATTGACATTTACTAGTGAAGTAGATTAGTTTTAAGAGACTTGTAGAAATTATAATGCTATCTAGATATTCACCTAATTACTCTTGCCGTGGCTGTGAAAAATGGATATGGTTCCAGATTTCCACTGAATATCAGTAGGAATTGGGAGATAGAAAGAACTCCATTTTTCATCATGAGAACTGACAGACCATTTGGAAAAAATCCAAATTAAAATCCAAAACTAGAAGAAACTGGTATCTCATGTGAATCTAATGTATGTACCTGACATTTAACTTTTGCCTAAAGCCTTGCACTTTCTTCACAGCCCTGAGCCACTGTCCTCTCAGTTATCTGGTATTTTCCCTTGCTTCCCTATGCATGGTGTCGAGAGAAAACCAACCACCTGTTAAAGCATTTTATGTCTTTCCCTCAGAGGGTTCCACACAGCTGCTCAACAATCTGTCTCTCTGCTTATTGTTGGAGAGAGCTGTGACTAAATGTTAGCCTGGTTACTTTCACGTCTCTTCACAGGAAATGTCTCCTCCTTATCACTGTTAACCTCAGGAAATTATCCTTCAGTCTCCACTGCTTCTGCTTTGTGAAAGCAGGAAGCACTGTGATAAGCATAAATCCCAGTGAGCTTTGCATTTCTCATAAAGCGTGCTAAAGTTTCAAATGGAGAGCAACTACAAGATCAGGTGAAATATAGTCCTAGCAATACCCTGGGGCAGAAGATGCATGCTGAGAATAAAAGCTCACATGCTCTTTAAACTGTCCAGTTTTTCCGTGACTTGTGAGTGAGTTGTTAACTCTGCAGCACAGAGCTTGGAACTGAGAGACAGATACAGTAATGACATGGGACTGTCCTTAAACAAGACTTGTAAGAAGGTCATTAATATTGAGTTTTTTAAGTTAATGTTTTTCCAAACTCACTCCAAAAAACGTTATATATATATATACACAGAAAAATGATATGTCATACTCATGTATTTTGTTCCCCAAAATGGATAAAATGTGTTTATCCTACTGGGTATCTTGAATCTGAATGCCAGAATGGTACTAATAAAGCACTATTAGAATATCAATATTTAATGAATTTTTTAGAAATTTAGTATTTGTCTTTCCAAATAGAAAATTTGAATTCTGTATAGATAGGAAAGAGTCTTAGCTTTACTAATCCCTCTGATATCAGAGATGTGTATGAGCAAAACCTGTGTTGAGTTTAACCCCAGTGTTACAAAAGACTTAGGAGACATTGAAATTTCTGGATAATTTGACAAAAGGTATCAAATCAGAACTTGAAAATGGGACATAGTTCAGAAACACCTGAAAATATGAACAGTCTTTCTGTCCACACAACTTTTGTGGCACATAGTGAGGCACATACATTTCTGCCTCACTTCTGGGATATTAATGGGCCACAAAAGTATGAGTATTTCGTTCCATAAAGCTCTGAAATGTAAGAGTGTCAATAATTCCTGTGATGAGTTACAGAATTTAAAATTTAAGAGGGTTCTAGTTCACAGTTTTGAGATATTATAGGTTTGTATGAATGAATGTATTGGATGAATTAATGTATTGCTTGAAATTCCTGTTTCTGGTAGTGTACCCTCTCTCTGTCGACTCTTCACCTTTTGATTTAAAATGACAACATTAATAACTATTTCGCTAGTAAGTGAGAACCCTGATTTAGCTGGGTTCCAATAGTTTTCCTAGTTTGGTCTGGTCAGAAGTGTAAGGCCCCATCTCATGTGTGAATGAAGGATAAAATGCTTTTATTATCTGAGTTAGCTTTACCTGACAAAGCAAAACATTGCTTTGAGAGCAGAGCTGTAGCTCCTGCTAGAAGGCTTTTCATGACATAGGTGTGAGCAGTTCTAATGAATAAATAGTAAATGAGACTTTGTTCCTCTCAGGTCTACCATCTTCTCACTCCCCCAGAAAATCCTGTAAGGCATGCATACTTTTTCTTTCCCACCTTCCAGTTGTATGGGAAGGAGGCAGAAAGGACAGGGAAAGGTGAATGAAATATGCTGGTTAGTCCAGGTCAGCATTCTCTGGGCATGCCACTTCATGACCCAGGTATAGCATTTTATGTCATCTTTCCATGCCTTTCTGTCTCCCTTCAGAACATTACTGAGGTAAATGCCTTTTTAGAAATTATGACCTAACTAAATTTCACAGCTGCATGTGACTTACATGTTAGTTCACACCTCAGTTTAGATCCAGTTGGCAAAGCTCCCGAGGGCTTCAGAGGTGCAAGATCCTGCTTTAATACCTGTATATATGACAGTCTGATGGGCTTCTGTTTTTCCAGGGGCTTTCTGGTAGCAGTGTAGAAAGGGGAGCAGAATTATAGCACTTGTGGTCATTAAAATAAAAGGTGTGAAAGGGGTGACATACTGAAGGCAGTAGGAGACCATCACATAGCATGAGCAGGATCACAGAGAAGTTATGGAGTTTAATTGGGAAAAAGTCAAGTGAAAAATGAGAAAGCTATTCTGATTAAACATCAGAATAAGATTATGCTTCTCTACTTTGCCACAAACACAAATTCAAAATACTTGAGAGTTTTAAGTGGAATTGTGATGAAAGTTATTAGTTATTCAAGAAACCCATAAATAGTTGTGAAGGAGTTGGAGATAAATAAAATCAACAGGTTTGGGTTCTTCTAAGTAGAAGGTTATTACCCCATTTAACAAGTTCTTTTTTCAGATTTTTAATGATAATTCTTAGAGTTTTTTTAATTGGTCCTAAGGTTTTTCTTTTGACTGCCTTGTAAACACGTATTTCACTGCTTATTTCAAAACAGAGGAAAGAGAGTTCCTTTGCTTATCTACTCCATGCATTTTTGCCTTCCCACAGTGGATGATACAGTGGTTGCTATCCCCTATGGAAGCAGACAAGTTCGCCTTGTGCTGAAAGGACCCGATCATTTATGTAAGTAGAAGTTGGTGAGTTAACACTTGCTTAAGTGTTAACACTTGTTTAAGAGAGCCTTGGTAACCTGCAGTGCTCTGTTTACACTGTGGTGTCTGGTTTCTCTCTGTCAGATCACTGATTGCAACATACGGATGAGTCCTACTCTCAGAAGTTTTCCTCAGACCCAATTACTTCAGTGGTACACACTCTTTTCAAAGCAGACCTCGGCCAACAGTGCAGAATTCTTTGCCTCTCCATAATTTTTCAGTCATTTCTGTTTGCTTATCCTTTGGCTGGCTCACTTGGTGTCAAGTGCTTTTGTTTAAAATTAATACGATATATACCACTGAGTGAAGAAATATTGAGGACAGTAAAGTATAAGCTTCCCTACAGCTCCGCTCAGACATCAAGCTGCTCATGACTTTAACACATTTCTGTTATGATAATCTTTCTCTCTCCTTTAGATATACACATGCACTCACGCCGTACGTGTGTGCATGCACACACACACAAAATCACACTGTAAAGATCGGAAACCGCATACACAAATGAAACCATGTTTCTTAGAAGTGATGCTGCTCCAAGGAGTTAAGACCACTGAGTTCTGCTAGCCCATCACTTCCCTGCTTCACCTGTGTATCCCAGCAGCTGTATATCCCTCTTCTCTGGGAGAAATCCTAGGATTTGAGAATAGTCTGCTAGAGCTGAAGGCAAATCCATTTATTTCATGAATAGAAGCTCCTGGCATCCCTCACTCTCATCTTCCAGTGCAGCAGCTGCTGACAAGCTGCTTCCTTTTTCATCAGCAGCAAATGAATATTAGTGTTAGTAAATACAATTTACTGTCAGAAAAAAACCCCAAACTGTACTGCATGACCTCTCAGTAGCACAAATTATTGTAAGATAAGTCAGGCTACCCTCCTCCTTTTCCAAAAGTCTTGAGGAAGTTTCTGCAGCACAGAGCAGTTGTGTCTTCTATGTTTGTCAGTGTAGGTACAAACATGAGTTGTCAGCAAAGATGTGAAACACCAAATCATTTTACTGTCTTCATATTTTCTTTCACCCAAAGATTTTATACAGGCTATCAAAATAAGGGGTGGCTTACCAGTCCTGTACTGTAGCTCCCTACTTGTGTTGAGAAAGCAGTGGGTTCTTCAGATTTAAAGCTGTTGATAAAAACCAGCAAAATTATAGGTTATAAACCAAGAAAAAATATATTGTTTTTGTTAAAAGTTCAAATGCTGCCTGTACCTCAGTTTTAAGGAATGCCCTTTGGGTATTCCTGAGCTGCTCCAGTATAGCTGATATTGCTTTCCCAGTACATGACATGCACTCTTCCTTTCTCTCCTGTCTTCTTTTCCAATATACATGTTCTCTTCCAAGGTAGAAAAACTTTGTACTTCTGTTATTGTTTCAGGGAAATTGAGCTATAAGACAACTCAGAGAGAAAAGAGATTTTAGCTGGAGAGATGGATCTAAAGCTGCTTTCACTCGGGCCGTATCATATTTCATGACAAAAAGATTTGAATCAGCAAGGTCTGCCTGAGTCACTGGTTGAGATTTAGATTAACTGCACTGTGTAAACATGAATAAGTCCAAATATATCTCTTTCTTGTTTCAGATGTCTCCATGAATCTTTCTGTTCACCCATCAAAGGATTTAATATATGAATGAGCTGTAGTCAGTTGCAGGGGGAGGGAGAATTTTCCCTGTGAACTTTGGTTGTGGGAGAAGTCAACAGGAGGCTGATTATATATACACAAGTCTTAAAACCATCTTTATTCCTGATGCATACAGCCTTGTCCAAAAACAAATAGGTGGACAAGTGCATCACAAAGGAAGAGACTGGTCTAACTGAAAACCAAGAAATTCATTAATACAGTGCAAATTCTTAGTGTACTGCCTCAGCAACTTACTTCATTAATTAATTCCCTTAACCCATCATGAAAATCAGTCTAATTAATGCAATTATCTTCTTTGTTCCCTAATTAGCAACTTAATATATGCAAATAAAAACATTTTTTCTTTTCATTGTCTTTGAAAATAGATCTCCATCATAGATGAATAGGATGCCTTAGCTGGCTTGCTGTGTTGGAGAAGGTTTTGTGCACATATTCATAAATAAATATGAAAGGTTTGCAGCTTTGCAGTCCTTCATGATGAAATGCCATGCCACTTTTAAATAACTACCAGGAGGAGTTTACTGGTGAATGTGCTGCAAAGCATAATCAGGAGTTGGTAGGGAAGCTAGCTGGATGATGAAACAGACTTACTTTCTGACTGTTGGTTTCTATTTAAGAAATTACTGCTATTTTTAATGAGACAATCAGAAGTAGTTACTACAAAACAGTATCTCAATTAATGCCCACTTTTGGGGAACTGTGAATACAGAGAGAGCCAGATGGAGAGCTCAGGATGGTTCAGCACCCACCTTCCCCTTCTACTTCACTGAGATGTGTCAGACTGTTTCTGGAGAGGAAATGGGATTGCTGTCATACTGATCTTTCTTTCCTGGATATCTTGCTTTCAGTTAATTGTCTACCACAGCAACATGTGTTTGGTGACCCACCTTGGAACTGAAAGAGGGTACAGCAGCTTAACAGTGTTCATGGGCCAAGGTCTGAGTCACGCTCCACATAGGAGCGTGACTTCCTGAGAGTGAGTTAAACAACAGCAAATATGCCTAACCAGGAGTGGATTAGTATGTCTGGAAGAGAGTGAAAACATGACTTATGGGTGAGGAGGGGAATGTGAGCTAAAAATCTAAAGGTTGAACAAAGACAAAAAGACGATGGAAGAGAAAAAAGAAAAGGAAAGTGTGCAAATGTGGATAACTATGGGAAAACAGTTGCAATATTACTAATTCATGTTGGGTTTTTTTCCTGCTCTCACTTCAAGTTGCAATGCTCTAGTTTCCTGAAATTTTGTTTTCTATTTGTCAGATTTGGAAACCAAGACTCTCCAAGGTGTGAAGAGTGAAAACAGTCTCAGCACCACTGGCTCCTTCCTTGTACAAAATTCTAGCGTTGACTTCCAGAAGTTTCCTGACAAAGAGATCTTAAGAATGTCTGGGCCTCTCACTGCAGACTTTACTATCAAGGTGAGGGTCATTGATCTTTGACATCTTAGAGCAACATAAAGACTTACTAGAAGGATGAAACAGAGTTTTCTAGATCTTAATTTTCCGGTAGATGTTTATCACAAGGCCTAATCCAAGCTTTCTCTTGAACTCCACATGTAATTCTTTATGGTTATATATTTGATGAAAACCTCACTGGAAACTCCTCAGGAGAGAGAGACTGCATTTATGTCAAGAAAGGCATAGCCAATATGTGCCCTAAAAAGAAACTATGAACTCATTTTGAGAAAAGACAAATTATTTTGTATATGCACTACTGGGGTACATACAAATCAATGACATGTAGTTTTCTTTGTCTGTGATAAGCAAGAAGAAGGTCTGTATCTTTGGCCCATAGTTTGTTGGATGTATATTAGTGTAGCTGTGCAGAAGGCTATAAGAGAGTGACGAGTGAAGTCCTCAAGCTCTAAAATAAATGTGATAACTTTGTTTGAGAAGTCATGGCGTCATTTTGAAGTTCTGTTTTTTGTTGTACTGGCAATAAGAGTAAAATTGTTTCCTCCCATTAGAGCATTTCTATTCTTCCACGTAATATAAAACACATTGCTGGAAGCAATGCACACATTCTGTGGGAAAACAAACATATGAAAATGAACATTTGGGAGTTGCAATAAAATAAATCCTTTTCCAGTAGGTCCAAGGAACCTGAAGGATTTCAGCTGTAAAACTGCAAAACCTGTATCATGTCCAGGACTATGTAAATTTTTCACTGTGGGCCCCAGAGGCAGATGACATTTGCTTTAACCTTGAGTTGATGGCAGCTAGAGGTTTGAACAGTGAACTGGAAAATGTCCTAAGTGGTTGTCCTGGGTTAAGATGAGCTGGGCTGGAATGGATTAGCTTGGGAAGGAGCACAGTCCTGTAGACTGTCCCCTGCCCATCATGGTATGTTAGCAGCTGAAAAAGCAAATTGAAATTTCAGAACTCGTTCACAAGGAGAAGCCTGAACTAAGGAATAAGTTCCTTCCTCTTTGAATGTCAGAACAAAAATGCCTTGCTAAAATAGATACTGTTCAATTCAAAATGTCTGAAACACATTCACCTCTTTTGTAGATGATACTGAGATGGTGAACATCAGTCTAATGTAAACAGTATTTCTCGCTTTGTTCTATTTCTGGTCTCTGTGAATTTCTGGCAGCCTAGTTATAATATATTTGTGAGAAACAGCTGGTCATGTAGACCAATTGCCCAACAGGAAGGTTGTACTCTTTTCCTTATATTTTCACTGTTGTCTTTTATGACAGGGAAAATACCTTTATCCCTTAGTGCTTGCATTTCCTTCTCTATCAAAGCAAGGTGAAAAGTACTGGTTAAATCAAAGGAGTACCATGTTTAAGTGTTGACAGTCTGCTCAATATGAGTGTACAGGTTGGCTAGGCATGGGCAGAACAGGCACTGCTGAATTTAGATGAAACTCTTTTGAGTTCTGCTATGTGTTTGCACCCTTGAAAGTCAGAGTAACATGACTCATTAGGTGTTAAATCTCTTGTCTTCTGTGGATGTAGAAAAATGCACCAAAAAACCCCAACCAACTGTTCATGGTTGTAGGATCTTTTCTAAGGTTAACATTAAATTTTACATTGGATTGTACTAAAAAATTCTCTGCACTTGAATCACAGTTTTTAAATCAACAGCTGTAGAAGATACTTATGCTATTACTTCATGAGACACAGATATTATTCTGTACTATTAAATTATTTTTCTAACAAGTTTTTTTTTTTCCTTCTGGGTATTTATTTTGTTAGATTTTGCCAGTATAAGCATGTACAGATGCATGTACAGATGCATGCAATCCAAGGTACTACCTCTCAATTATGTCAGATTTGGAAACTGCTTTTCATACTTACTTTATCCATGATTATTTTGCCTTCAGATTTTGAAGTTAAAGTACTTTTCTGTAAAAAAATCAGATTAAATATTTCTCTATGGTGTTAATAAGCTTTCCTCGTGAAGTGGGATCTCTCTGGGTGTCAAGATTTACCTTCCTGGGACAAGGCAGATTTTTATGCAAACAGATCTAAATGAATTTGTGGATGTAGCAGAACTCTAGTTTTAGAATCATTGTCTCCAGAATTATTACTGTAATCCTTTTCACTTGACCCTGAATGCTCTTATTCAGACAGGTCCAGTTAGACACCTGGATATAATTCAGAAGTAGAAACTCAGTGTGAGAGTTGACATTTAAGTTTCTTTATTGGTAACACAGAGTGTTTTAAAATTGCAAGAAGAAACCTCACGCCGTTCCTGGAGGAGCTGAGTTGTATAATTACTGGATTTCTTTACTTTGTAATAGTCAGTGGTACATTCCTCACGTGCTAAACTCTTGGCAATCTTTTCACAAGATGTGTAAATGGTGAAAATAATTCAGTAAAACAACTGTATTATAAAAAAAAAAATAAAGGTGTTATTACAAAATTGGAGAAGAAACAAAGTTTTTCATGTTCTTAGTTTTTAAATTGATCATTTGAGAATTATAAGTCTCCATTTCAAACTTTAACTTTTGAAAGGCAAAAGATCTGAAAAACATGCTAGTAAACTTAAATCCCACTAGAACTACTTTTCCTGAATTCTGATGATTTCTCTGTTTTGATGTTTTCAGTACAAAATCCTGCTTCACATGAATAGAAATGCTTCTTTTCTATATGAAAAATATGTCATGTTTTATATAATCCTGAAGAAATGAAGGTCCATTTTTATTTGGAAATCTGTCTGTTTCTGTGTTCTAGAGATCAGAGTAGTAATATCACATGGGGGGACATGCCCTTTATGGCTGAGCTGTCCCGGATCTGCTCTGTTGCCGGTGTCGTGTTTGTTCACTTGTCTGTACTAAAACATCTCCTCTGTTGATAGTGTGCGTTTCAGATTCTAGACAGAGAATCGTGGAGTACTTAGTTCATGTCACACATCTGCTCTCCTTTGAGCAGGATGAAGCTGTACTCTCAGGTGAGGTCTACAGATGACCATCTAAGGAGAATAGTCATCACCAGATGTCTGTAAATATGAAATCGAGAGTTACAGGCTTATGGAAACCACCAGTAAGGACTGCCAGTGAAAAGTGAGGCTGACAAAGCACAGCCCATTAGGGTCTGTTTCACAGATTGGTTGTTGCATAGCTAGGGCCCTAACCCTGTGGCTGAGATGTGAGCCAGCAAAGACCAGCGTGTTTAAAACAAGGTCTAGTAAAGGATATTATCTAGGCTTGGGTTTGGTTTGGAGGAGAAACCGTTGTAGGCCTAGATCTAGGCTAGACTATGTTTATGTTGTTTTAAATCCCTGGTATCATCCATAGTGCCTGCCCAGACCAAGTCCTTTGCATGAGGGATGCCTAAACCTGGATAGCACGAATGTTTATCTGGAGGCTTTTAGGGGTATTTGGATTAGGGTTGCATTGTACTGATGTTGTCTTTTTGTAGTGCTGGGGCTGACAAGCCTTGGCTAAGGGCTGCTGCCAGAAGAGACTGTCTGGCACTTCTTTTTGTGCTAGTGGCTGAGGTGTTCTGCTGGCTGATTTAGATATGGTGTGGACTGGGTTCACTTGGGCAGAGTTACTGCTGAAATTGGGGTTTTGGCCACCAATTGTCCAAAAAGTGGTAAAACGCATCTCAAAAGTGGATGCTGAGTTACACAGAAGTCTAGAGCTGGCTAGACAGCTGATGGCTCAGCTGCAATCTAGCACTGGCAGAAAGTGCTGGTGAGAGAAATGCATTTGATAACAGTCCAGGTTAGAGAAAGAAGATAAGGTTGGGACATAGTCTAGCCTTCCTGGGAATTGCAAGGGCATGCAGGAGGTAATGCACGTACAGACAGCCAGCTGGCAGGGAGGTTGATGGGCCTGTCAGGCTAGGGCCAGGGTTGGATTAAGTGTTACTTTGAACAAGGAGTACACAGTGATTTACTTTGTGGCATTAACTAAATTATTTCAATATTCTTTTTAAGGCAGAGGCCAAAAGATGCAAATTTGCTCTAGCAGCAAAGAGCTACTGTTTATGGTTCTCATATTGTTGGATAGTTGAGGTATTATCATATGAGGATTGGGAGTGAAGACAGTAAGAGTCTTCAGCACAACTGAGTTCTGATGATGGCAAAGGTTTCCAGAGGAGAGTATACCTCATATTTGGGAGAAGGCTTCGGATTAGGTGGGAAGTGGTGAAGAATCTGAGAAGCACTGACAGCTCGGGGTTAGGATGGTGCTCCTGGAAGTAGATGAGATAGAATTAAGGCTGAGTGCACAGAAGTAGTAATAGTTAAAGTTTAGTGTGACTGATTCAGCTTTTGTGTTAGCAAGTTCAACCCACTGAAACACTTTCCTTCATCTGGAAGAGATCAATGGAATATTGTCAATTTGTTGTAAAGCATCTGGCTAACAACTCATGCCACAGCACATATCCCTGAGGGATTCCACAGTCCTCCATCCATTGCAAGAGCAGGTTATTGGACCATTCTTTGTTACCCAGTCATCAGTTCATGGGAGGATCATTTAGGAGTATCTGTCTAGGACCTTTGATGAAGGAGCTAGAAAAACATAGAATAGTAAAACTAGCTGTATTTTTTTGACAAAGCAAACCACAATGCTCAGAAAAAAATTGCCTTGCTCAGGGTAGTCTCTAAGTTCTGTTCTCTTTTTACATTCTATCTATTCACCCAGTAACTAATGGAGAAATTAATGGGCTGAAGTTTTGTTCATTACTCATGAAATGCCTTATGAAAACTGTTGCAAGTTTCCATCTATATTTATGTGTTTTAAACCATAGTTTATGCATGTAAGTAGACTGAATATGATCATATGTGATTTGGATTTGTGATTCCTGTGCTCAGCCAGTACACCATTTGAAACTACTAAGTGGATGCTGTTTGGATCTGAAGATGTGTTACCACTAGTTTTACATACTTCTTTAAAATACTGCTGGTCTGAAATGTACTGGCAAGTTTTTAAGGCAATAGAGAAAGTTTCTTAGACATGTAATTTTCTATTCCTCTGACAAATTGTTATTTGTAATTTGTCGTTTTCTTATTCTGTAACTTTTGTTTACATACATATTTCAAAAGTCAGTCACTTTTAAGTGCTAGTAAGATTTGGTGCCAACCTTGCTCAGTTTTCACCGTTTTAACAATTTGTGCGTATGTGCATGTGTGTGGCAAAAAATGCCCTTTCAATTTCTTAATTTTGCTTTTATACAGTATCTATCACAATAAGGTCCTCTTTTTACATTGATTTCTTAGATATTGCGGTTAACAAATCAAGGTTAATAAGTGATGATTAAGGTGGCTTGTTCAAAGGTAAATTCTCTTACCCTGGGAGCATAATGATGGTGGTGAAATGGTCTTTCCACAGATTACTGGGATGTTATGTGTGGTGTCGCAGCAGAGATGCAGCACACCTTGTTTTGGTATTTGGGGTTGCCTTTGGTTCTATAGAATGATTTTGGTCTTCTCATTTGAGAAATTTCCACATTTGTTGCACTTAGTAGGGGATTCTGTACAGATGATTAGTTGTTATATCTGGTACTGCAGATTCTGTTACTGCCAGCTATCTTAGCCAATCCACTGCAGTGATTTTCTCTTTTTTATTTCTTTTGGGCAGAATAATGGAACTGGTAAAAGATTTGAACCTTCTAGCTTTCTATTTTGGTTTTGTGAGAGAATTAATCTAAAGGCTTTTTAACATACTCATCACCTTAAGAATGCTGTTTAATCCAAGACTGGGACAGAGTGAGCAAGTTCAATTCAGAGATACCTTGTAAAGTATGTAAATCAGTGATAATGTAATTCCAGAGTGATTTCTGTGGCTGATTTAGAGGCTTAAATTGAGAAGCAACAGATGGAGCTGACTTTCATTAGAGGCACAACCCTAAAACCAAGCTGATCCAGCACAGGACTATCACAATCAGGGGACATGAATGCATAAATGGACAGTAGACATATTCTCTGGACCTCGAGGCCAGAGTCCTTCCAGTGTTCCAAGGGAATGACAAGGCAAACTCAGAGGAGTTATGGTGTAGTCCTGTCTTAAAACATGCCTGAAAGCCTTCAGCATCTTTCATTATTTACATTTTATGTACTTTATATGTTATTTTAAACAAGCTTATAAAAGTTATTTTCCCATGACAATGTCTGGCTTCTATTTCCTTCATGAACAAATTATTAACAGAAACAAGTCTCTGGTACATCCTCCATTTTTTTTCAGTGCAAGATATCACCACATACAACCAGCACTCTAGGTAGAGTATCTTTTCTACTGAATTGAGAAGCACGAAATTACATTCGTCAGATTTCTCATTAATTATTTTCATTAGTATCAATCTGCTGATTTGGCATTTGGAACTTGCAGAAAGAATTCAGGATCAGAATAAGAATATGGGAGAATCCATTAGAACTTTTCTAATAAGCATGGTGGGATGGAGCTAGATTGTAGTAGACCAGATCAAATTGTGTGAGGCAAAATTTGCTGAAGCACTTCCAGAGGAAAGCAAAGATGGTGAAGGGCCTAGAGAGTAAGTCCTATGAGGAGTGGCTGAGGGAGCTGGGGTTGTTTCGCCTGGAGAAGAGGAGGCTCAGAGAAGACCTTATCACTCTCTACGACTGCCTGAAAGGAGACTGTAGCCAGGTGAAGAGCCAGGTCTCTTCTCACAGGCAACCAGTGACGAGACAAGAGGACACAGGCTTAAGCTGTGCTAGGGGAGGTCCAGGTTGAACATCTTGAAGAACTTCACTGGAAGGGTGATCAGGCATTGCAGTGAGCTGCCCAGGGAGGTCGTGGACTCACCATCCCTGGAAATACTCCAGAAACAATTGGGCATGGCATTTAGTGCTATGGTTTAGTTGACTTGGTGGGGTTTGGTCCAAGGTTGGATTCTGTGATCTGGAAAGTCTTTCCAACCAGCATGATTCTATGATTCTGAGCTATGAAATACTAATTCCCTTTGTCCCCACTTTGGAACACACACATACACAAGAAGAAATTATGTCCTTCCTCCTCACCTCCCCCCAGTTGCATAAAATGAGAACATTTTGTTGAATACACTTCTCATGGCTTAGCTGTACAAGTAACATTAATAATTACTTAGTTATAACTGGTAATTATAAACTGCTGATTAAAATTCAAAACTGTCCAAGTAAACTACAGTAGTTTTATAGGTCAGGCCATGTGTTCTTCAGTGAACAGAAACAAATGGTTCAGGCACACACTGCCAAAATCAAGCAAGAAAGGGCTGAGCTTTTGGGAACTTGACTTGTTTGGTTTTATGAGAACTAATCCAATTTTGAACCTATAGGAAAAACCAACAAAGTGCAAAGGTGAAGTCAGATGTTGCAGTCTCTTGTTGATATAACAGATCAGAATATCTCAAAAAGATTACACACCTTTTGTGTTCAAATTTTTATTTTGTTTTCATTCAACTTCCTGTGACATCTCCCAAATCAAATCTACATTTTATCAACTCAAAAATTCACCTGAGCAACAGTTTGTGCTTCTCTTGCATCATCCCAGGCAGGCATTAACAAAATCAGTGTAAAAAACAGTGCACAAGAGATTTTTTTTTTCCAAGGTCTTTCAACAGGGAAAAAAGATATCTCTGTTGATAGTGACTATAGGCTAGACAGTGGATATTCTGAGGACTCTGGTTTTAACCAGTCCCTTATATGACTGGTGTTATTCTTTTCAGTCAACAGCTGACTTAACATGGGCCAGCTGTGCCCAGGTGACCAAGAAGGCCAATGGCATCCTGGCCTGTATCAGGAATAGTGTGGCCAGCAGGAGCAGGGAGGTCATTCTTCCCCTGTACTTGGCACTGGTGAGGCCACTCCTTGAGTGCTGTGTCCAGTTTCTGCGCCCCTTAGATTAGGAAGGACATTGAGAATCTCGAACACATCCAGAGGAGGGCAAAAAGCTTGATGAGGTGTCTAGAACACAAGCCCTGTGAAGTGCAGCTTAGGGAAATGCAGTTAGCCTGGAAAAAAGGAGGCTCGGGGGAGACCTCATCACTCTCCACAACCCCGTGAAAGGAGGCTGTAGCCAGGTGGGGTTGGTCTCTTCTCCCAGGCAGCCAGTGACAGAACGAGAGGACACAGTTTCAAGCTGTGCCACGGGAAGTTTAGGCTAGACTTTCGGAAGAAATTCTTCACTGAAA
>VYXC01001348.1:20166-35525 GCA_013397175.1 Platysteira castanea
GCATCCTGGCCTGTATCAGGAATAGTGTGGCCAGCAGGAGCAGGGAGGTCATTCTTCCCCTGTACTTGGCACTGGTGAGGCCACTCCTTGAGTGCTGTGTCCAGTTTCTGCGCCCCTTAGATTAGGAAGGACATTGAGAATCTCGAACACATCCAGAGGAGGGCAAAAAGCTTGATGAGGTGTCTAGAACACAAGCCCTGTGAAGTGCAGCTTAGGGAAATGCAGTTAGCCTGGAAAAAAGGAGGCTCGGGGGAGACCTCATCACTCTCCACAACCCCGTGAAAGGAGGCTGTAGCCAGGTGGGGTTGGTCTCTTCTCCCAGGCAGCCAGTGACAGAACGAGAGGACACAGTTTCAAGCTGTGCCACGGGAAGTTTAGGCTAGACTTTCGGAAGAAATTCTTCACTGAAAGAGTGGCTGGGCACTAGAATCATCTGCTCAGGGAGGTAGTGGAGTCACCGTCCCCGGAGGTGTTTATAAAAAGACTGGACATGGTGCTCAGTGCCATGCTTTCGTTGATGAGGAGGTGTTAGGTCAGAGGTTGGACTTGATGATCTCAAAGGTCTTTTCCAGCCTAGTTCATTCTGTGATTCTGTGAGTCTGTGGAAGTGGTAGGGGCTACTCTGATGTTAGGAATGCTCCAAATTCACCTGAAAGCTAAAGGAAGTCAAGGATTACCTCTGAAGAGCTGCAATGCACAAATGCAGGGATGAGCGCTCTGCAAGATTTGAGTACTTCTGGCTTCAGCCATTAGTAAGTTTAGATAGAATTTTATTTGCAAATGTATTGATCAATTGCCGTTTTTTCTAGTTCACTTACCTAAGTATGCAAAACTCACCGTTAGAGGACTAGCTTAAGATTCTCAGGCGACGACCATCTCTATTTGAATCTTTGGCATTTCTCCTGACTATGAGAGTGTTGCAAATACTGCAAGAGTAAAAAATTTCATCATACTACAGAGCTGAGTGTGGGAGAGATTACTACAGAGATTTAAATGTGTGGGAGTTGGCCCTGTGCAGTCAGACCAGGACAATTCTTACAGCATTTAGCTATCAAGTCTCACTCTGAGTTTTTTAGGGCTCAAGTAGCCAGTGATGTTTTTTTCCTGGATAAAGATCTTAGCTTTAATAAACAGTCAAACAAAATAAAAAATAAGTTTTTGCTATTTGGAATCACCGTATATTGTTCCTGTTGTGCTTACAGTGCTCCTTAAAAGAAATACACGATACTGTATATGCTTCTTTTATTTGCTTGTTTTGTATAATTTGAGCTCATGACTGTGGCTCATTGTAATTCTTTCCCACCTGTGCTGTTATCATGGCTATATGAGTGACTTTCACATCAGGCTGGAAATGATGTACATCTGTCTTTCCTCTGTGTCAAAACAGACAGATAACTGCAGACATCCAGGAATAGTCTGCAGAGAGAGAGGAACTTCTCTTTCTTCCTGATTTTTTGATGTTTTTTTAGTGTAAACTCTTTTTTCCTCCCCTTCCTTTTATAGTAGCCTCTGTGTGAGCTCTTGGTCTGTTCTTCATGATTCACTGCAGACCGTACTGCTGAGTAGATCTGAGTTTAGGAATCACTGATGATCCTTAAAAAACAAAGAGTAAGAGCAGAATTCTCCCCAGAGAATGCCTTTCCTGCACACTGAGATCAGAGACCTCCCCAGATGGCTTCCAGCACAACCAAATATTTTTCCCAGGAGTGCCTGAGGCTTTCATGAGCCCGGAAAGACCCTTCTGAAGTGTATAATTGATGCACCATCCCCGCACAAGGAATTAGGTATCCTGTTTCTGACACACAGATTCAAACAATATTGATCTGTGCAAAAGGCCTCCCATTTGCTGAAGCAGTTGTATTGCTACAGATGGTTTGGGTTTTTTTCCTTTTGGGAATTGACATCACTGCTTAATTAGAAAAGGGCACCCTTAGTCTCAGTGGAACAGATCTCATACACACATCAATATAACTGCCCTCCTCCTGCTCACAAGATGTATATCTTGATTTGTAATCATGTTGCTGTCCATCTACAGGGAAAAACAAAACAAACAACCCAAGGTACCATATTATCTCAGTTTGTCATATTTTTGCTTCTGTTTCACAAACCATTCTTCAACAGTGTCTCTAGGTGTTTTTGGAAAGAGAGAAGAGAAAGGGAAAGGCAGATTGAAAAATGGTGTTTCCAAAACTAGAAGACTCATCTGAAACATGAGAAAAAACAAATAAGGAGGCAGTGGTTAAACAGTTTAAGCTGGCTGAAAAAAAGGAGAGAGGATTGCTCCTGAGAGCAGCAGTGCTGTCTTGGAGAAGGTGGTCCATCTTTTGTAGTTGTGATTTGGCAGTTTTCTCTGTTGTGATTGCATCATGCCACTGATGCAGAGATGCTCAAGCAGAACTGAAACAATGTCCTAGGACAAATCATCAAATAGGAGTGGATTTTAGTAGCAGATTCTTGTTCTTCCCTTGCCAGCTGTTCATGCAGAGGCATAGAGGTAAGGACAAGAGATAACCTGCCAAGATTTTGAAGTCCTCATACCTGGATTAATCAGAACAGGTGTCAAATGGGAAGGGTTTTTTACTGGGCCAAGTGCAAGTGGTGCTGCTTTACCAGGGTGGAGGTCTCTAGTATTGCAGTCCTTGCACTACAAATGCTTTATGTGGGAAATCCACTCAGCACACATAGTACTGAAAGCATGCTGGCGTTTAAGCTCAGGTGGCTTGTAGGCTCTAAAGACAGTTTCCCAGACGTGCACTTAGACCCAGCCAGGATTCCATGCCTGTGTCTGAAAGAAGCATATTTACAAGCAAAATTAAGTAAGCAGAAGAACAAAATTATAATAATGACAATGCCACAAAGGAGAATGAAATAAAGACCTCACCTCAGGAAAAAAAAAACCCATGAATTAAAATTTTTGTACTATTTATTATTTTTTACAGCGCAGCCTCCCATATTTTACTGTGTACTATCAAGTGTATTATAACTCATCACAGAATGTTTTTTGGGAAACATTAAAGATCTAAAATCTGTGTCCGTGTGTCAGAGACAGTAGATAGTGGTGGGTGATTTTCTGATTCATTAAACATCAGTCCCTATCCTCTGTCCCTATAAGATTATTCAGTAGCACTAACCATGCATTTGCCATGCACTCTTTATTTCAGAATATGGTCACAAAATGATCACTGACTATGCCCAGAAATTTATTTGACTGTGTTTTGAACCCAAGATTTTGCCAATGATCTATGCTTTGTTTTTGTATTTAATTTTCCTGTCGCAAAGTATATCTGGTATTTCATGAAGCTGCAGGGTGTCTCCAGTCTCCAAGATGCATGTGGTGGAATAATTCTTCCCAGCATTTATGTTAGGTTCACTCTTTGGTATAACCTCTTTTTCAGATCCATTATGCTGGTGCTGCTGACAGTTCAGTCCAGTTCATCTTCTACCAGCCTATCATTCACCGATGGAGGGAAACTGATTTTTTCCCTTGTTCAGCATCCTGTGGTGGAGGTAATGAGTTACTCTTGTATTTCAGAAACTTTCATCTGCATATATGACCTGTCCCAGTTGCTGCCCTGAGGGTTTTTTGGCCCATTTTTAAATGGGCAAAATCTGAAAATTCGAATAGTTTCAGCTAAATGAAGAGAGGGATTTACCAGCGTGACAGTAGCCAGTAAATTTTTAGCATCATGCCAGACTCTGTAGATAAAGTACCTCTTGATACCTACATATCTGCATTTAATGCTACAGGTGTCAAACACAAGGGCTGATCGGATTTGGGCCTGTTTTGGAAAAACAAGATGTCTCCATTCATCCCTGTTCCTACCAGTAGGTTTATTTACTATACTGGAACTGAGGGCACAGTTCTTGGTGACTAAGAAACCTCAGCCTTTGTTTTTTCTTTGTTTTTTCTAGGCTTCTGAATTTTTGTTATCTTTTGTTTCCTATTACCTGTGATTTACATTGCTGTTTTGAGTCTGGCCTAGAAAACAACATCTGCTATGTCCAAAAGCACTCAAGCAAGCTGAAATCAGTTTTCTTCTTACCAAGTTAGAACTTAGATACATTTCAGAGCTAGTCAGGGAGAACACTACATCTCATACTATTTATTCTTCTATGTATTGCAGGTTATCAACTGACATCTGCTGAGTGCTTTGATCTGAGAAGCAATCGGGTAGTAGCAGATCAATACTGTCACTATTTCCCTGAAAATATCAAGCCAAAACCAAAACTTCAAGAGTGTAATCTGGATCCTTGTCCTGCAAGGTCAGTCAGCTTTAATTTTAGAGGAGGCTGAGCTCTAAAGGAGTAAAATAAAATAGGAAAATATTCTGTTGCTATTTCTGACAGTGTCATTTATCCTACATAATTTAACCTCTTTCTCATCCTGAGAATGCACTGTGTAGAGCACCTCTATTAGCATCTTAACGTAGCAAAGACTGATTTGAAATGGTTGTTTCTTCCCCTCAGAATGTATTTTGCCTCATTAATTGTTACAAAGTATGAGAAAACAAATTGTCCATGATACTATCCCCATGAACAATACGTGCCTCTTAGGTGTTAGTGAGATTGAAAAAATTCTTTTGCCTGGAAATTATTGTCATCACAATTAGATTAATTATCCTTTATTGGTTTGTTTTTTTTTTTTTTAATTTTCTCCTTAATAAAAAGCCTACTTGCATTTATGACAGAGTGATTTTGTTCTAATTAGCAGTGTCCTTTGCCCCTGCACAAAAATCTCATCCCTGCTGCCCCACAGAATCACAGAATGAGTCAGGCTGGAAGGGACCACAGTGGGTCATCTGGTTCAACCTCCCTGCTCAAGCAGGGTCATCCAAGAGCACATGGCACAGGATCATGTCCAGATGATTCTTGAATATCCCCAGTGAGAGAGATTCCACAACCTCTCTGGGCAATGTGTGCCAGTGCACTGTCACTGCACAGTAAAAAATTCTTCCTTGTGTTAAGGTGGAATTTCCTGTGCATTCTTCCTCATAAAATTAATAGAAAAAATAGAAAGATCAGCTAGTCAGATTTTTCATGTATAAGAAAAGAAAGAAAACCACAAAAAAGACGAATCCTTCGTTGCACTGATTGCCCTGAACTTCAATGGGAGTCCATCTGCAGCCACTCAATAAGCAACAAGCTTTTATTTGTGCAGTCTAAACCTTTTGGTCTTCTCGTGCGGCTTTGCTAAAAGATGGTTAAGCATAGCTCAGCAGGCATGACAAGGATGTCTTGAAGTTATTTTATCACCAGCTCCTTTCCCTCTAGACTGGTTTTGTGTCAGAGTTGGTGAAGTGAGTTCAAGCAAGCATCACCTAAAACGGTGCTGTGTCACTTCAGATTACTGGAGGTTGTCATAGAAAAAAGATGTCATGATGAGAAAAAGGATGCTTAAGAAACCTATGGGACTATGTATCCACCTGTCTGAGGATGGTTGCTGCCCAAACCAGGTATACCAGCTTTAGAGCAGCAAGGCATTGTTAGAGCAGAACAAATCACTCCAAGGCAAAGACAGTTTTTACTTCTTATAGAAAGTTTTCACTGAAGTTCACTGACATTTTCTGGAGTTAACACTCAGATGCTTTGTCATTGAAGACACATTTACCCAGAGCATGGGGCAGTTTCTATTCCTTTTTTCCTAAAAGCTCATTTTGTTTGAGACAGAAGTCAGTAGAGGCCAGGTATGATCAGGTAGAAGGCTGAAACATGAATTTCTCAGGAAAAGGTTTCTTGAAAGGTATGGATCAATATGGAGCCTATCTTTTAGAGTCACCCACCAAAGTATCAATGAAAAAGTAATTTTATATAGTTGCCCTTTTTTTTTCTTNGACACATTTACCCAGAGCATGGGGCAGTTTCTATTCCTTTTTTCCTAAAAGCTCATTTTGTTTGAGACAGAAGTCAGTAGAGGCCAGGTATGATCAGGTAGAAGGCTGAAACATGAATTTCTCAGGAAAAGGTTTCTTGAAAGGTATGGATCAATATGGAGCCTATCTTTTAGAGTCACCCACCAAAGTATCAATGAAAAAGTAATTTTATATAGTTGCCCTTTTTTTTTCTTTTTTTTTTTTTTAGATGCTGTTTTTTAAGCATAAGGTTCTGGGTCAAATATGTAATTTGCCTCTGGAATTTGTGCTGTGGATATTTTCCATACTTTCCCAATGATTTAAAATGATATATTCTCAAACGGTGAGACAGATGACTGCATGATACATGGGAGAAAGAGAAAAAAAATAACAGCTGGGCAGATGTCAGGAAGCAATTTTTGTTTTATGTAAGACCTAACAAGGCAAAGTTGTTGATACAAAGACTCTGAGGGGAGGGAGAGTCATTTAGAAATACAGCTATGCCATCCCAGAGGAACTGGCTTTTTGGAAACATCTTTACAGTATGCCAAATTTCAAATTACTATTTTCAAAAGTGCCTTTGTAAAGAAGCCAAGAATCAATAACCCAGAAAAAAGAACAGAGGAAATCTGCGGTAACTTCTGGATTCCTGATGATTTCTTACAGTCAGAAAGAGGGTAGGTGAAGCAGAAACAGGGGGTCAGAAGCATGGACAAGGAGGGTGTCTTGGCTCTGCAGTGTCTTTTCTGTGTGGGAGCTGCTCTGCTCCACCAGGAAAAAATTAAGAAGTTAATTTTTCCTGGCAAACCCAGTTCCAGTGAGACATAGCTGATTAGTGGTTGCTGACTGTTCCTGTGGTGTGTCAGTGAATGCCACAGAAAATAATCTTTGAAGACCACAGTGGCACTGAATAAAGCAACTGAAACAGGTTGCTGTAGGAGAGCTTACACTAAAATTTTCAGCAAAGGGTAAAAAAAGTTTGAATGAATACCACAAGTATTGTGTGGGCCTGCAATAAGTTGCCTCTTTAGGTTTAGTGCGTAGAAGTGTTTTACTTTATTGTGCTTACTATGGCAATAATTAGCAGTATTGCTGGCATCATGAATAGCAGAAAAGCTTAGTCTCAATGAACGTCAAAAGTCTGTGGATGGTTATTTATCAAACATATGTAATTTATATATACCCATTTTCCAGGTTAAGTAGAGGCGGTCACCTGGACTGTTCATCCAGGTCAGACCAGAAATTCATGTCTCACAGAATCCATGACACACAATGACACTGAATGCCTTTTCATCCCTACTGCTCTATCCAGCCTCTCTCATTAACCCTGTTTCAGATCCAGCTCATGCCTTACAAAGAAAAAAGGAAAGATCTGTTTATTTACAGTCCATTATGATTTTACAGCAGTCTGCCTTTGACTGGCAAAAATAAGTCTATATGTATAATATCTACTGATGCAAATGGCAGCCAGTTCAATCTAGTCCACTACCCTTTTGTGTGGCAAAATCCAACATTAGTATTTCACCTATTTAATTAAGTGAAAATCTTTTAACTACCCAAAATTTCACAGACTGGAAGGTATTTTTAGTTTTCATCTATATCCTCCTTTCTGGTGTCTTTTAATGAAAAAGGAATGGAATTTTTTCCTGCTTACAGAAAAGGTTTGTTCAGATTTGACTTAACTCGGTGTGCTGAACACTTAGGACAATTCTGTGCTATAAACAGAAGATAGATCTCCTTCATAATTCAAAGGCTTCCCTCCAAAAAGCAATTCTTGTAAATGTGAAAAATGCTATTGCCCCAATCATTCACTTTCTCACCATGATACTCTCAGTATTATTTCTAGATTTCATCTTCAGCTTTTAGGTGGCATTCTGCTGTGCCATTCTGCATTTTAACCAATCTTACATATTTTTTGCTACATGTTAATGTGGGAGTTTCTGAGTTACAGAATCTCTATTCATGCTTTTACCAGGAGATTTCAATGGTGTATAAAGATTTCAATGGTGTATAAAGATTTCTAAAGGCAACTTAAGCAAAAATTCTAAATTCATGAAGCACCTGTATAAAAAATTTCGTATTAGCAAGCCTCTAGCATAAAGTGTTCTTTGTAACACTTTAATTCCTGGAGTTCAGCTGGAATTTTATCTGTAAGCCTGCCACTAGAAATACTGTTGATACCTGTGGAAATTTTGGGGGGAAAACCTCTCATTCAAGCAAGATTTTCAGCACCCAGCGACCTGAAGGAACTCTCAGATATTCACTATTTATGGAGTCATCCAGCAAAATTGCAAACTCCTCTTCCTGTCAAAGTTTTTCTTTTAGCATTCTCATTTAAATATCTATAATGGGTGGTGGCAGGGGTACGCATCACCAAAAAGAAATCTAAAATTAAATTTAAGTTTTAATGAAATTGTATTTTTAGTTGTTAATTTTCAGCTAGTCTAACAAGAGCACTGAAGTACAAGTAAAAGCATACAAATGACACCAGGATGTTATGATCATTCAGAGCGATCCTAAGTAGTGAGAAGTCCTTAATATACTTGGTGATGTGACAGTGGAGTTGTCACTTTTGGAAAAGGACCTGATAGCAATGGCAATGTTCTGGTAGTCGTAATCAAGGTCACCTGAGTTCAAGAGCAGGATTAAGATGAGCAGCAGATAATTCTATTGCCTAAAGAGGTACATTTCTTTTCAAGACAAGTAGTTGAAACCTTGAATTTTTGGACAGGGGAAAAGTAATTTAAATTAATCTAGAACATAACTTTGTCAGAACAGGCAGGGAGGGCGGGCCCGGAAGCACTTGTCAGGCACTTAAAGGATGTAAATAGCCGAGCAAATTCAGCTGGAAGGGGACAATATGTATTAATGAAACACTGAAAGAAAGGCAGAAAGGAGCTGCCAGAATGTATCGCATAACAAGCTATAAGGTGGGAAAGTATATCATGTACTGCTATGAGCATCAAATACAGGTTATCTGTCTGCCCAATATGAAGTTACAGGAAAATGAGTCTTTTTTAAGTCCTAGAAGAGACCAAAACTGCAGCAAGTAAGTGGTCATTTACAGAGATTTTCACTGGATATTCAGGTGTTAACACTTAGTAGTGGAAAATATCAGCTCATTCCCTCTTTGTATCAAACACTGCTCATCCAAACCACCATTAATTACTCAACCGAATCAAAAAGGGAGATATTTAGAAGCATTACAGTCATGCTACTGGAAGGAATTACTTTTTCTGCTTTCAACTGGCAGTACCTCTTTCAAGCACTGTGAAGAGATTCGTTTTTAGCGGTCTATGGCAATGATAATTAAACCATATGTTGCTTATAATTTGAAATCTCTGCACCATAAACAAGACATATTTAATAAAGATAAGATATTGTCGTGCCAAACAGACATTATTTTAAGCAAGAGGTTTTTCAGAATCTGACACAAAAGGATGCCTTTCTCGGCAGTTTTTTCATTTATAAGTAGGTTTTTTAAGTATCCACTGACATTCCATTTTAAAATGTTTAAGCAGCAGACATTGGCTTTTGCCAATCTGTGAAGTACTAAGACCATATAAAAAGGACATATAAATACAAAGTGCATAGTAGTTCTTCAAGATTCACATTGATAGCATCCAGAAACCAGAAAGGTAACTAACTCATACTGGTGGAATACCTGAGAATTACTCTTTGACTGCCTGCAAAAGTAGGCTTTGAAACTGATGTTGCCTGTACCTGTGGTGTTAGTGTAGATGTCATCTACCCCAGCTCTGAAGGGAAAAAGTAATAAATTCACGGAATAACACAGGGGAGGCATTAACAGATGCCATCTCTGGGGCCCTCAATTACTGTTTCTCAACACAGAAAATGTTCTTGTAGCACAAGGAGATAATGCCATAGTGTGGCACCTTCAGAGAGCACTGAAGTGCAGTATCACACACTGCCTTAGTGTCAGTATTCGAAGTGTTAAAATGCAGTCTTTTGCACAAGATTGTTTTCTGTCCAGTGATAATCATGGCTTTCATAGGGATGCTGGCTTGGATGCTAAAGTATTGTCTTTTGTGGTGAGCACTTCCATGTCATCCAGCACAGCCAACCCAAGCTACTTTAACATTTCATTATTATTCGTTCATTGCTACTAATATCTTAAACATATTCCATTGCTTAGATGGCACAGTCCCTGCCATGCAGATCATTTGTTCTCAGGTCTGACAGATTTCAGTGAAGGCTTAAATCTTCCTCTTCCTTCTTAAATCTGATGTGAGTCCTCATCAAGACAGAGGTGTAATGGGTGCAGCTGCCCAGAGGCATGGGCAGCCCCGCAGCTGTGAGCAGGACATCCTCGGCAAAACAGAGCCCTCCGGAGAAGTGAGGCCTGTGAGCCAGGGGCATGTGAGCATCCTGCAGAGACTGGGCAGCGGCACAGCAGAGTACAGGACACCAGCACAGGAGTGGCAGGTTGTCCTCATGCAGCGTCACACCACCCTGAGGCACCTTGGAGGTAGATGTCCTTTCTCTCTGCTGGCTCCTCTCCTGGTTCTAGCACCCATAACCCCACTTGGCTCAACAGGTTCCAACCTGAGACTTGTCAGCCTGCAGGAGAGAGAGCTAGGAAGGGCTGGCCTTGTCAGAAGGAGGGAGTCATCAGGGAGAGAAAGGAGAAAGGCATTTGAGCTTGTCATCTGTGCTAAATAGGGTAGCTTAAGGGACAAAAGGAGCAACTGGGGAGGAGTTCACCAAACACATCTTCCAAGGAATGCAGCTGCAGACAGTTGTCTCAGGGGAAAGCTGAATGTTTGCAGAGATGGCAGGTCTGATTGCAGAACTCTCACCTCTGACATGTGCAGCTCCCATTCCAACCATACATGTGCCTTGGAAGAGCAACTGGATTGAGCCTACCAGCCCTCAGGAGGAAAAAAAAACAATGTGCAGAATATATGACAGGACTTGTTGGTCTGAAAGGCACGGGAGATTGCAGACATATGAGATAGAGCAGCTCTGCAAAATAATTTGCTTTGTGCTCCTGCTCCTGCCAAATCTCTTGATGTTTTGTGAATGAGTCCTGTTAGCTACTCGCACATATTTCAGTGAAGGATTTATTATTTCCTCTATTCGTTCAGCACACCATCCCCTTTGCATTGTCTGGGTAATGTACAGTAAATAAAGCCCATAAAGTAAGTACAGTATAGCCCATAAAGTAAAGTACAGTAAAATAAAGCCCCTCTTCCATCTTGTTTATTGGAGTATGATGGACTGATAGATTCATGAAATTTAAACCACTTTGTCCCCTCAAAAAGTAAGAATACACCGAAGTAATCTCTAAGATTTTTTTAAAGTGTTAGCTTAGTCTTAGGGGGGTTTTTATGGAACATATACAAAAAAACATGCACAAGACTAGCTAGAAAGTCATTAATGATATGATGACCATCTGCTCTTCTGTTGTATCTTTAAGACAATTTTTTTAAGTCATAAATTAAGCCATTGTGTATTATTGTGGCAGTCTTTTTCCTTACTATGACTTTAGGGCTGCGATCTACTACCTTGCATTTACAGAATGAGAGCTTTTGGCAACCCCTCACGTATGCACAAAGACGGTGTCAGTAATTCTGTGGAGCGCAATACTGCTTACAGAAACATGGGTTTTGTATGCATGATTTTTTTAGGGTCAAACTTTTCCAATTACAATATTAATCTAGTGCTTTGTAAATGTTACTTAATATTCTTAATATCTGAACAGTCTTGGGAATAATGCATTCTAAAGCATGTAGACGTGGATTATGCATAGAGATCAGGTTTATTAGAAAGAAAATATTTTTCTCTGCAATGAATGAGAAATGTTTTGAAATCTGCTTCTTTCTTAGGCAGTAGATGCTTTTATAGTGTTATTTCATTTTTTTAACTCACTATGTTAACCAACATAGTGGTTTTTTCCAACCACTTCTCACAAGCTGATGAGCTGGAAAGTGCAAACAGCTTCAGAGTGGAACTTCAGCAGCAGCGATAGAAGAGTCAGGAAAACAGCAAATTCCCAAAAGCATGGGCAAAAAACCCTCACAAAAAATTCCCTTCCATCTTCTTAAAATACTACTAGACAATTCCTCCAAATTCTCCAGATGTCTACCCATCAAGCTGAGTCTGAAAAGACTTGTTCATTGACCATACTTTAAATGACCCATTTGTGTTTTTGAAAGTTTCCCAGTGCCAGAACTACCTCCCCTAGGTTTTTAGATTTTCATGGGCACAGGCAGCTCTTCAAAGATGAAAATATGCACACTCATGCAGAGAGTTCCTGTGACTGCAGTGGCTGCTGATCTTAGAGGGAACTGTCTATTCCCTCTCACACACTTCCAGGGCTCCAGCTGCTTCCCACGCTTTAGCTGGAGAATTCCAGCACACTGACCTGGCTCTGACTCCGTGCTGTTGTAACACAATGGGATCCATTCTTCTGTCTTGGACAAGTTATGCACATAAAACCCCTGTTGACTGAAAGGAGAATAGACCCCTTTAGGCCTGGCCTGACTAGAGTCCTTTGAATGCTTACAGCATTTTTCAGTGAACTGTGTTGAGAATACTTTCTCCTTTCCTCCTCCTTTGCTCCTTCCCCCTTGCAGAAATCCATAGCAGCATACGTAGCACCTCTCATATGTAAAAAGCTCTTGAAAACCACCTTTATTCTTGTGGATGATTCAGTTTCATCCCTCCATTATTGGATGGAGATACACTTTTTATTTTAATGCGATTGGTATTCACTCTTTGATTTTTCTGTCCACTTGCCCCATCCAAATACCCAAGTGGCTTCGATGAAAGTGATAAATGAGGTGCTCTGGCATCATTTGTTTAATGTTAATTGATATGCCTGATAACTGAGAGACAACATGGTTAAAGTTACTCTGAGTCAAAATTATAAGAAGTGCAGACAAAATATGACATTTCAGACTAGCAATTCAGTGAGACCCTGTAGTTGCCAATAAGACAAGTGGCATCCATCTCATGCATAACTGGCATGATAATGTTTCAGATAATTTCTAATTTTGATCTGTGCTATTGCCTTCTATAACTTTTAGATGTTACATTGTAACACCATACCTACAACAGTACAGCAAAGCAAGCCAACCAGTTACGACAAACAAAAAAACCCAACCTGACATGTTAATATTTTCTCAAGGTCCTCCCTTCTTCCAGGGGAAAAAAAAAACAACAACAACAACAACAAAAAAAAAACCAAACACAACAAAAAACCAACCAAAAAAACCCAAAAAACCCCAGCCAAACCAAAAAAAAAACAAAAAAAAAACAAAAAAAAAACCACAACAAAAAACAAACAAACCCAAAGAGGCAGATGTGGACTCATTTAAGGTGAAGAGACAAGAATTGCTGATTTAAATTCTTGCACTGTGATTACTCAAATTCCTAATCCTGGCACCTGTAAAAGCAGAGGTTTTATCCGATGGGCAGAAACAACCATATAGTAGTTATAAAAAGCATTTTATTTAAAGTTCTCTGAAGCAGATAGAAGTTCTGCTGTTGTACTTAGTGACTTTGGATCGAAGCTCCAAGAAAGTATTAGGTATAGAAATGTTCTTTTTGATGCTAGATAATAATACCATAAATTAAAATAATATTTGGGTCTCTTGAAGCAATAGATTGGTTATTTGTCGAACAATAATATATTGATAAGAAAAAAGTAGTGACCAGTGATTTATTCTTTAAATTACTCAGAAACAGTAGGATGGGACCATATTGTTTTTCAAATGGGATGACAACTTAGGTAAAATGTTTTGTTTTGTTGGTTTATTATGCTGTAATACAAAAAGTTGTGTAATGTAATACAATATTGTAATACGAAAGTTGTATAATGTAATCATTTAGTGTTTATTTTATTATGTGTACCTTCTACTCAGAGGGTTGGCATTATTGTTCCTAACAGTGATGGATACAAGCAGATCATGCCCTATGACCTCTACCATCCCCTTCCTCGGTATGTAAAACAGTCAACCAGATGCTAGGCTTAGTACATTTTCTCTTTCTTTTATTCTTCTCTGTACTTCTGCTTTGCTCTCAAGCTGAGTTAACAGATGCTGCTTTTCTCTTGCTCTGGACTCTTAGAGATTAATGCAGAGATGTTCAACTGCTAACCTGTTGTAATAAATTCTGTCAATGCAGAACTGAAATTATAATCTGAAGGACAAATGCAGATTTATTAAATGTGTGGTCCATTTCTTTCTACCATTCCTCAATCCCACTTTCCCTTTTTTCTCACAACTTTCCTTTTATTGTCCTTTACTCCTCTCTGAGCAGAACTATTATCTGTGGCTTTGTTATGAACCACAAGACTTTCTATCCCTCACCCCCATCCTGCTGCTTCTTGCATGCCCATAATTTGTTAGATTTTGGATTTCGACAACATTAGTGTTATCTTCTAATGCTACAAACCCATGCTAATGCCTTTCCCAGGGGCATTAATTCATTGGCTTTTCTAAGAAATAGGAGGTCAGGACAGGAATAGGATCAAGACTTGATTTTTATTATTAATTATCTCACAATTAAAACGTCTTTAATGTAAGACCCAAGATTCTCATGGAAATAATCAGATGAGTAATTATTCTTAAAGCAGTGAATAAGACTGTTGATGATAAAAATGTTTGATAGCTGAAAGATAATAACCTCTGGGTTTTGAAATACTGCCTGGACATGCAAAAGTATTGTGCTGTGTTTCCTTCTTCATTAATTTATTGTGCCATGGACTATGAAATCACAGAAAGAACCATCTAGACAACTTGATAGTCTCATCCAGGTGAGGAAACACCCTCCCTCCAACTATATTGAGGCCTGATGCAGAGAGCTTTCAGCATCATTGTGCAAATGCAGTGTGTTCACACCTCACAGTCTCCAGGCAAATCATGGACTGACCTCTGAGTAAGACAAGAACAACTTAATAGCCAAGCAGTATGGCTGCTATTCATGTTCAAACCCTTTAACATTTGTGCCTTTAGGGCTAGGCTTTTCTCTTCCTAGATAAATGCTTATGTTCACGTGCACATAGTCATTATCACCAAATATTTCTGATACACCTCTGCATCAAACTCCTTTTTTGTGGAAAACATTTTTCTGTGTTTTTTATTTAAAAAAAACTCCACTTGCATACCTCCTAGCCTGAAAAGTTAAACCTGTTAGTGAGGAATATAGAAGCTAAAAGACACATAAAAGGTTTAACACTCTAGCTTTAAAAAACCACAGATTTTATTTCAATTGTGTACAAAGGCCATGAATATTGACAAAGGACAGAGAAAAATTTGTATCAGAAGATGATTCAGCAGTACTTAATAGTGGAGGGGCTGTATTTAAGGAAAAAGCATTCTGAGCTGGCAGTTAGACAGAGGCTTTTTTACTCCTGAGGAAAATCCAAAACAAAGAATCAAAACACCATGAGATATTTGGTTTTCAGAAAGGAGAGCAGAGGGAGAGGGAGAGGGAGAGGGAAAAGAGGAGGGAGAGGGAGAGGGACGGAAGAAAGAAAAAAGA
>VYXC01001348.1:35560-50682 GCA_013397175.1 Platysteira castanea
AGAAAAGAAAAGAAAAGAAAAGAAAAGAAAAGAAAAGAAAAGAAAAGAAAAGAAAAGAAAAGAAAAGAAAAGAAAAGAAAAGAAAAGAAAAGAAAAGAAAAGAGAAAAACAACAAGCCCAACATAATTTCCTGGAAATTATCTGAGACTGTTTCTCAAGCTGGTCTGGATTATGGTCTCACCCTGCAACTGTCCCTTTTCATCCACTCTCTCAGCCTCACTACTCTGCTTTAATCTACCCCTCCACCAATTGCTCAGGCTGCAGTGGCTGCCTGGGTCCTCAGACCCCTTTTTTCTGTCTGCTGTTTTGCTGCTACTTCCCCTCTTCTCTCTCTGCCCCACTCCCTGTGAACCCACAAACAGGGCTCAACTCTTCCTACATCACCCTGACAGGGAAGACACAGCTACATGTGCCTTCTCCAAATCTCAGAGGCAGCTGAAACTGAGCAGACCATGAGGCTGGCATGAGACAGGGCCAAGTCAGAGGGATAAAAACGCCTTTTCTCTGAACTTGCACAGTTTAGGGAAAACAAACAAACGAAAAAAAAACCCAAAGCAGCAACAAAATAAAACTAAAAAACAAAAAAAAAAATTTAAATAGCTTTAAAAGACAAGCAAATAAAAACCAAGCCAAACAAAAAACACCACCTCCACCCCAAAATAAAAAAAAACAGGCAAACCAAAGAGGGCCTGGTTTGGTTGCATGACCTGCCTGAGACCAGCACCTAATAACAGGGACAGAGGAGAATGATAAACATTTCAGAAGTACAGAGCAAATCTGTGAAGGCCTCTTTGCAGGATTTCCCTGCTGCAACTCGGCAGCCTTGTATTTTATCACCAAGATAGAAACGTATGATTTAACTTTTGATGCACTATCAATTCTTTTCATAAATCCTCACTAATGTTGCAGCCTTCATACCTCGAAAGGAGATGTGACACCTGCTTTAAGAGCCATGCAACAGGGAAACTTCATTTTCCTCCCTTACATTCTTAGGAAACCTGAGAACCAAAGTATCTGCTAGAGTTAAGCTGCTTGAAATTGGTAGGGTTGCCTAAGGCACCTGGAAACTTGTCCCAGAGATTCCAGGAAACTCCATGGTGCCATCAGTTTTTTTTGCTAGGAAAAGATGGCTCAGGTGGGCTGCAGTAAATTTTGCAGTTCACAAATTTCAGTTTGGGGCCTCTTGTTTGTTGTAGTGAGAAACCTTAGCTGTACATTGGGAAACTTGTTCAGCAGGGAACTCATTTAAGTAGAAGTATTCCTAAAATTACATCTTGGTGAAATATGTGGTTTACGATCAGCACACGATGATGGCTATGCATGGTGTAAAAATGATTTCACCACTCCTAGTAGTATGTCATAGAATTAATCAGTGGCTTTACTACTTATAAAGAACTACTAATTTAAGCCATTTCACACTGAGTTTTATAGTACTATCAGACAGTAGCCAGATGCGGGTATTGCTAGGTGTGCTGGAGCAGATGAGAAGAGTATGGGTTGATATGATGGAAAATTAGAGAGAAAGATAAGCATTTTTCATATTGCTCAATGATCTTGGGGATCCTGTAATTGTTACTTAACAAAAATATTTCCTTTGTTTTAAGTGAGAGAGTAAAAGTCCTCACCCTTTACGTTTTTTACTTCTTGTCTTAAGGAGGAAGCAGGTGAGGTGTTTTCCACAAAAAGTATTTTTTGAAGTAAAAAAATGAAATCTTCTGACCAAAATCGTTGTTTCAAACAGTAGTTGTAATATCCTTATGAAAAGGACATTTGCCTTGTGGGGTAAAAAATTATTTCGTGAAATGTTTCCAGGTAGGCAGAACACATACCTCTGTACCTCAGTCATGCACAGGAATAGCCACACTGGATCGTGAGAATGGTCCCACATCCAATCTGTGACAAGGGCTTGAGTATAAGAGAGGCAATACCACGCTGTTTTGTGTGGACAGGCATGTATATATATAAAGGAATACATACCGTATAGCCTATGCATCACTAAAAAAATTATTATTCTCACAAGTATGCATAGCTTTTCAGAACATGCATATATTATTCCGTGAATTTTTCGTTACATTCTCAAATGGCACTTGTAGAGAAAAGATGGTTTCTCAGCTCCTCTCACTGCCTTAATTGTAAGGAAACTATGTCCGTCTGCCTTACCCATCAGAGGACATGTATCTTACTAGTATAATCACATTTTCTTTTCGGTAATTTTTTCCCATCTTCCTTTTTTTTTCTCTTCTGACTTGCTTCCTTGGAAGAAACACTGCTCTTTCCCTTTATGTTCTGCAAAAGGAGCATCAACCTCAGAGCACTCTGAGTTTTCTGTGATTTGTGACAGAGATTCTTCAGGATATGAGAAATTATGAAAATATGTTAATCCCGTCAATTAAAAAAGAAAAAATCCAATTAAGCTAAAAGTATTTCGATTTTCTGTGGCAGTAGTAGTTGGATTAGTGGGAGAGAGGAGATTTCATATTATAAACTGTGATGTAAAAGACACCAGCCATGAGCATGCTTTGCTGCTATGGATACTTATGAAAATAGATACATGATTAATTTTTACTGCTGTTAATCAGATAAAAAAACAACAGCAACAACAACGAACACCCAACCAACCAAAAAACCTTGCAGATAGCATCTTATGCATTTTGGGGGTGCAGGTGGCTATGGGAAGAGCAAGGGTAATGTTTCCTGATGCCTCTTTGTTTTCCCAGATGGGAAAGTACACCCTGGACTGCCTGTTCCTCATCCTGCGGAGGGGGCATTCAAAGCCGCAGCGTCTCCTGTGTGGAGGAGGACATTCAGGGTCACATCAGCCCTGTGGAAGAATGGAAATGCATGTATACTCCAAAGATGCCTGTTGTCCAGCCTTGCAATATATTTGACTGTCCGAAGTGGCTTGCTCAAGAATGGTCTCCGGTAATCAACTTAGTTTTGTTGGTTTTGTATTTACCACACTAGGGAAAATATCTTAAATTATAGTTTAATGAGTTTATGCAAGTAAGAATGTTTACTACTTTCTCTCCTTATTGCCAACACCTCTGTTTTAAATTATGCTGTTGGTCTAACTGCAAAGTAAACACTCAGGAAAAATATATTAATAAGATGAACATGAGCAAGGAGAATGATGGAAAAATAAATCAGCTCTGTAACATTAATTGGTGACCTTCTACTAATAATAGACTGAGAATATAAATGAAATGCACAAAACAAAACCAGTAAGCATGTAATGGTATTTCTCAGCCGTAATGCAAAATGACTGGGAAGTTTAAAGAAGCACATAAATCTGTATATGACTCTGCTCTTTGATACTTGTAGTTGTCTGTCCCTGACTTGCCTGTCCTTCTGTGTGAAAGTCAATGTCCTGGAAATGTCCTTTCACAAAAGTAGTAAAGTATTTTAGCTTTATACATAAAGACTTATCTTGAATATAGTTTCTTACCACCCCAGTTTCTCAACAAGTAAATTGTGCTTTAGAAGCTAGGCTAGCTTACCTAGAGATGAGATGTTGACTGATTACAAAGTGTTTGCTGGTTTCCAGATGAAATCTGCAATCCAAGACTAAAGTAATATTGGTAATATCCATAGCGCTTCCAGCTGATTAGTAGTTTTGATCCTCTCCTGTGCAACCAATTTTGAAATGATCTGTACAGGGGGGAAAAGTTGATGAACCATAGCAAAAATAAATCTTAAAAATTTTTTTAAAAAAAACCTACTTAAGAAAATGTCTGAGGGAAGAAAGCCCAGTAGTTTCCCATTCTATTTGGTGCTTTTTTCCAAAATAGCTGAGTGTAACCCCAGTACTTTGTCCAAGCAAAGCAGAATGGTTCCAAATGAAACTGACAAGGTGTTTCTGAGCATATCCAATATGGGGCAGATGGGCACAAGCCAAGTAGGCAACACTGGAAGAGTGACACTGCAAGAGAAGTCCAGTGGCAAAATGTCCAAATCAAGTAAATTCTGAGCAAAAAGGCAAAAATTTCTGTCAATTTGATACCTTATCCATAATTACCAAATATGAATACTTTATGTTCAAGTTTGGGTGTTTCTGCACCATGTTTGGCTCTCTGTTGTACACATACTTCTGTTGTATATTCCCCTTATATTTATCATTCTTACGTGTGAATTTTTTTTCCTCCTTTTCATTTTCTTTTTCTTCTTTTTTTTTTTTTAATCCAGTGCACTGTGACCTGTGGACAAGGACTCAGATACCGTGTGGTCCTTTGCATTGACCACAGGGGGATGCATACAGGAGGCTGTAGTCCTAAAACAAAGCCACACATAAAAGAAGAATGTGTTGTACCCACTCCTTGCTACAAACCCAAAGGTAAAGAGGCAGAATGGTTCTCATAAATTTTTCAGAGCTCTTCCATGTTCATCTGTTTTGTTTCGTTGCTGGCATCCCTGTTTCCACCTGCATTCAGTCATGATTTTGCACCTGTCTCTTCCTGTCTGCCTGCTAGCAGGTTGGAGTAAGTGCTGAACTCTTTTTTCTTACAAGCTTTGAGCTTTTAATAGTTAATTTGTGGTCCAGCAGACTAAGCAATATAAATGTAAATTTGGCTGTAGTTTCACTGTTTGCATCCAAGCTAAATTTGCCCTGTGTTTTAAAATAAATTAAAATTAAATATATAAACAATGCCTTTGGTAAATAAATGTAACTGTAATTACAAAAGTGCCTGTTCATAACTTTTAGCATGAAATATGTCAGAAGTGAGCATATCTCATCATGACATTCTTCTTACTATCTAGGCTGCAAAGTTTGTCAGACAGAAACATCTTATAGCAGGAATATTCACAATTTGTGTAGTAATATTTTTCTTGCTTGGGCCTCAAACAGAGAGTGATGCTGGGGTAAAACCGCCATGGTTTGTTGAAAGAAGGAGAAAATATTTCTGCATTTATTTGGAGGTTCTTATGGGATGGGAATGTTAGAAAGAGTCCTGGAGACTGGGTTGGATAACAGGCAGTGAGCAGATGCAGCAGACACTTGTACTTGGCCATTTGCACAGGTGTATGAGCGTGCGTGGGACCGTGCATGTGTACAGCTCTATTGTTACCACCTCTGTGCCCGCATGCTGACTAATTTATGGAGAGCTCTGGGCTACTGTAATTCAGGTGGACTTAACTTTTCTAAACTGTAGACTTGCACTCTACCATTAGAAGAAAAAAAATCTTTTTAAAATAAGAATTTTCATCTTGGAACATTTTAAGAGCACTTTTTATGAAGCCCTGTGAAATAAGACTGACCCAGGATCTTGTGCTGTTCAAAGATGAAACAGTGAAATATGTAACTAATTTCTGCCCTTAGAGGCTGATGATAGGCATGCTTACCAAGTTCCAAGATCCCAGTTTATCATGACCATGAGAATTCATTGTATCTGCCAGGCACCGGAGGAGTGAATCCCAGGGTCTCTGGGAAGTAATGAGCATGTTTGCCCTGTATTCTATTGGCCACTATGAGCTCACTCCATCCACCTTCCAAGACGTAAAAAAAAAAAGGGCAAAAAAAGGCCCTGTGACTGTGTTAGCATGACTCTGATCCTCATACAGATATTCAGTGGGTTTGGGCGCATTCAGTCAGCTGTTTTTATGGGGCACTGTAGATTTATGGTGTTCAGAACACAGGTAATGCAAGACCCAATCTGCCTGCATCATATGGTATAACCAGAATGCAGCAAGACACAAAAGTGATGTGTGTTTCGAACCAACCACAACTGACTTCTGCTTAGAAGGATGCAAGGCCAGCTAGGAAAGCTTTGCTTACCTCTATCTGTCATGAAGTGTCTTCAAATGGGACTTGTCAGGGAGAAAGTAAATTACTCTTTGCTGGAAGCCCACCCTTGCATGGAATCTTTACCCTGGATAAGATCCTTTACTGCTCTTTGCAGCATATACATGATTAATTTCTGATTGTAGGGAGTTAGCTTCCTTCTTCCATTTCTTCACATGAAATGAAAAGTCGTATGCAGGGCTTGGCTTACTTGGGTTTAGTTTTCTTCCTCATCTTTGTTCTGCAACACTCTCACAGTTCGCCCTTCATAATGCAAGAGGTAATACTTGAATACCCATATAACTGAAGGCTGAACAGTGCTTTGAGAACAGTGTTGGACTAGATGATATCCAGAGGTGTCATCCAAACCAAATTATTCTATTCATAGATTAAAAATTTGTTCTTTTTATTTCCCATAATTAAAGTTAGAAATTTAGAACAGTAGCGGTAATGAAGTACTGCTTATCTATTGAATGTTTTAGTCCTAGCCTGTTTTTATTTCTGCAGCTGGATTAAAACAAAGCAGAAAACAATCTTCCTAGCTGACAGAAGCAGCAAGGCAAAAAATGTGGAAGTCTCTCTTCTCTTAACACAATCTGCTAAAAACAGAAAGCAAATTGCTCATGTAATTGATTTCATTTTAGTTTATTCAAGCCCTAATTTTCAAGCCCCGATCTTCAGTTTTAATAGAGAAGGTATATTCATCTAATACAACTTTCTGTTTAATATAAGATATAACTGTTTTTACTGGACAAGTTTTATAAAAGAAAAGATTTTACTTTAACCTCCGAAGGTAAAAATTTCTCCTTAGCTCAGAAGTGCTTTTTGTTCGTTTTTCTGTCACAGCATACTGTATAACATCAACATTTCTAATCCTCTAACAAATTTTTCAATGTAGATGATAATTAACTACACCTGTAAAAAAGGAAAGTTATTTTAAAAAGCCACAAAACAGGCTACATTACACAAGAATTTTGCTTTATACAAGCACTTGTATCTAAGCAAGAAAAGTACAGAAGTAAGATGTGACTTTCCAAAACCCATAAAACAAACTGTAGAACATATAAATAGAAATATTTCCGACATATTTTGGATGATTAGTAAAATATAGACTAAACTAAGAGCTGTGATGGCAAACATTCATCCTTAAATGGCATTAATATGTCAGATTAAGGGCTTGGCAAGCTGTTTCTAAGATAGAGGAATAATAATTCTATTATTGTCCCTCTTTTCCTCAGTTACAATAACTTGCTACAAGGAAACTTGCGTGAGTAAAGCTGCAGTAGCTGTGCAGTCAGATTGTAGGTCATTGTTCCTCTGTGATACAACTGAGAGATGGAAAATTTCATGTGCATATGTGAAATGTTCATTGTTCTGCACAACAGAGTCACAGAAAGCTCCTGGCTGTTCTGAATGACATTAACCTGCTCCTGTTGGTGAATAGAAGTCCATCCTTATATAAACCCGAAAGACTTACGTCAATTGTGAATGGCAAATAGGTTTGGCCCTGGTTCTCCTCAGTGGTCTGAGTCTCCCTGCCCTTTGTGGTTTTTTCCCCAGATCCTAGCCCAGAACATTCTGTTGAAATGCAGAGCTCCTCAAATTTTAGTGCCAAATTTGCTCTTGCTTTATACCCCTGTAGAGCTAAAACAGCTCTGCTGCCTTCAGCTCAACTACTTCTGTTTGAAAGTGAGGTTTGGCTCGCAAAGCCCTGCACTCCCCAGAGCAGAGCAGCTCATTACACTGTGTGCACATCCTGGAGGGGAAGAAAAACAGCTCCACTGTTTTCCATCAGAAATGACAGAAAAAGTATCAAGCTCATTTTTTTTAAATCCACATAGCTGATGAACTGATAAACAGAGTTGAAAAGCATAGCTGGGCCATTTAATTATAGTTTTCCTGTTGTATCACTCATCAAAGCAGTATTTTCTTTATTTTTGAAATCTACCAAAACTAAGCTCAGCATGTCTTCTGAAATTCTAAGATTTAAAGGTAGATACAGGGATGTAACCCATTTTGCCTTTACAGTACAATGGAGGCCTGTTACACTTGCAAGTTTCCCTCCAAAAAAATACTTTCCAAAGTGCCTACTTTTACAGTCCTGTTGTATAGTCTGAAAGGTGATGATTTTAATTTTCTGCCTGGCTTGAGGACTCTATAGCCCTTCTACCTGCAACAGTGAAATACCTGGCCATATAACCCTGTAAGGAATGTAGTCCAGGTGATGAAAGAGTTTTTTTCTCTCCCCTCTGTTCTCATTTCTCTTTTTCTTCTTTGTGCTCAGCCTCCATGTGTGTGAAGGCACCCATACATCACATGCATGCTTGGTGAGCACAGGGAGGGTGGCACACATAGCAGCATTACCACATGCTTCCTATTTTTATGTGCTTGTGTTTGCTCCATAGAGAAACTTCCCGTGGAAGCAAAGTTGCCATGGTATAAGCAGGCTCAAGAGCTGGAGGAAGGAACAGCCATATCTGAAGAACCATCGTAAGTCTCAAAAACTTGCTTACAACAGCAATGAGAACTTGCCTTCTCATTATGTGATCCTGAAATGCTCTGGTTGCTCCCTCCCTGGACGTGTTCAAGCCAGGTTGGATGGGGCTCTGAGCAATCTGTTCTGGTGGAAAGTGTCTGTGCCCTCGGCACCTTCCAGTCCAAAGCCCTCTGTGATTGTGTGGTGTTTCCATGTGGGAACCTTGGGCTTGCACAGAGCTAGCACAGTCTCTTGAATGTATTTGGCTTCTGTTAGAGTGTAAAGGATGAATCCAACCCTGTGGAAATCAATGGTCTTAAAGGCTGTGTCATACTTAGGTGCAAAGAGACACTTCAAGAGGGTAAATGCAGATTTAATTTAAGCAAATATACACACTTTATTTAAGGTCATTACAAGAATAGTATAATAAAAGTCCATCTACCTATGCATTTATATGCTCTCTATTACCACTATATCTTCACAGCTTGGCAGCTTTATTTATTTTCTCAGTACCCCTGTGAAGTAAAACAAGGCAGCCAGTGATGATTCCCGCTTGCCTTTTTCCTCAAGGAAAAGCATAGTAACAGCAAAACAAGAAAGAATTAATTTTAGCAGAAAATAAACTAGAATCCTGTGATACATACCACATAAGCCTGGAGCAATGAGGCTGAGAAATTAAAAATACTCTTATGATTATGTTTTAGATGCTTTTGTCTAAACTGTGATAAATGCATGCTATAATTGCAACCTCTGTACACAGCTTCCATCAATATCCAGTTCCTTGTGTCTGAACACACAGCATTTTTTATTGCAACTACAGCTATGTATTAGACTAAAAAACACTGTTGTGCAGTATAATTGCAGTTTTGGCATGATTAATCTGAACTGAAGTCATTTGAAACTGGAGCATTGCAAGAGAACTGGAGACATACGTAGTAAATCCTTCAAAATACAAAAAAAATTATAAAAATTATCCATCTGCCATATGTATACATATAGGCAAATATATGTATGCAGAAGCATTTATACACACCTATACGAAGACAAATGTACACATTCATATGTGATTATATGTATTAGTAGCAGCTATCATATATAGCATAATGAGATCCTTAACTGCTTCCAGAGTTCCATAGACTTCATAGATTGATTAATTCAGAGTCAAAGCCTAGAAAATTTTATATTCAGGAGTGTACTAATTCTTCATTTGTAAAGTGCAGTTTATTTCCTTGTGATTTTTCTCAGGATTATACTAAATTACTTAGCTAAATTTGCATTTATCAAACTGTAAATAGATCTCAGGAACATACATAAAATAGGAACAATACTGATATGCTGTTATGTGGTCATATTCGGAATAATTTGTTACACTAAGAAATTTTTGATCAGTTTTGTGAGCAAGGTTGATTGCACTGTAGAAAAGGAGTATAGTTATATATATGTGTGTGTATGTATACATATATGGGTATATGTAGCTTTAAATGTTAACAAGAAGGGATTTGTAGAGAATAGGTGTAATCTGTTGTTTATCATGTTGCGTATTTTAATAAAATATTTTGAAAAACTTTATGGGTACATTACTCATGAAACTAAAACAGTCCTTGAGAGATCTAAAGGGAAAGGGTTTTAAGAACTTCAAATTGTTTTCAAGTGCAGTTATGGCAGCTCCATACTTTATGTCACTGCTCTGCTGTATCGAAGGCCCTTTTCTGCAAAGACTACTGCATCCACTGTAAGGCTTCAGTGATGCCAGGGGGATCATTCCCGTACAGTGGGGCACAGTCCAGACTAGATTCAGTCTGCCATGGGGTGACATTTCATACATTTGTTTTCTCCATGCAAGGCACACCTTTAGGAGCATTTCTAATCTTTATTTTAGGCTGATGAGAAATCTACTTAAAATAAGTTCAAGTACAGATTTTTATTAGTGTTGACTAACAGGAAGAATAAAGGGCATGAAGTCAGGGTCTTCACACAAATTTTCCCAAAGCTCAGAGATGCCTTGTGTTTTGTTTGGAATGATTTTTGGTGATAAGGCATGAGACAGGAAAACCGAATAAAAATTTAGAAAATCTGTGCTGGAAGAACCATCCATGCACATCCATCTGCATATTGTTACAGAATATCTAATCTGTTTCAGGAATCTTGAGCAGTGAACTTCCACCTAAAATTGGTTTCAGTGCCTCACTATTTTTCATTTACTGTTTTTCATTCATGTCCGACTTTAAATAGTTGTTCATTTTAGGTCTTGATTATTAGATTGAAAAGGTGTATGTAACAATATAAAAAAGGAGACAAAACCTTCAGAGCTCACCAAGATACAAGGAACAACCAACTTTTGGGCCAGCTTTATAGCATCATTTCATTCAGCTGTGCAGGGGTTTCAAACACACCAAGAGCGAGGTGTATTCCCTGATAATGCACCTTTAGGCCTGTGCTTCTGCAGCTGTGCAGAGACACAATGTAATACTCCAAGGCCCACCACCCTGACAGATGTCAGGCTACCACCTACATACTTTTGGCTGATGGATCATCAGTTTGGAGTGTAGATACGTGGTAATTTGAGGCTTGGAACAGCTGAGAGTTTTAAATGTTGGATCGAGCTGGTGTAAGACTGTGTGTGATGTGGTCAGCTATTTTGCTGGACTAAAATGTGAGCAGCTGTGGGGCAGGAGGAACAGCAGAAGGCCTCCAGCAGCATGGTCAGCCAGGTGCTGAAGAGGCAGCATTGTGTTCCTAAGTGTGTTTACTTTAAGTTGTGGCAATGGCAGTTGCTTCAGACAAGCTATGCTTATATGATTTTCCTATTCACTCTGTGTTGGTGCAGTAATTACCAATTTCATTACTCCACTTGGGCAGACATCAGCAAGGATTCATTCTTTTCCCCCACTTCATGTGAGCTCTTGCCAAGCTTTCTTATGCCCCAAGTGGGACTTGGGACTGCCCCCATTCTCCTCTACAAACATGCCATTCTTTGTACACCATTCTTCCCCAGTCACTGTGACCCTTTCTCCCTTATCACTCCTTGGGCAGAGAAAACAAACATGATCTATAAGCAATTCTATTGTCCTTCTGAAAGTTTATATTTTATTAGAAGTTTAAAAGCCAAAACAGAAAATTTTCAGGATATTTTTTCTATGAACTGAGTTCTCACATTTGTGAATCTCTGTATTGCTGTCTTCTGATTTTTGTAACTGTATTGAATATGATTTTTGTTATGAAATTGTACACTATGATTTATAAAGCTACAGTATTTTTCATATACTATCCTTCCACCTGTAATTTGTAAGCGTTCTCCAATGTGTGCTGTCAGAGCACCAGATGCCGCAATTTTATTCCATCTGTGTATAGTGCCCTCCATTATTTATATCTTCAGGAATTTCTAATGCAAGCAAGCCTTACAGTTGAATTTTGTCTGTATATGTCTATCTGTCAGTTGCCTTCCTCTCCTCTCAGTAATGTCTGATTTTATTACTATTAACTGATGCTGAAAGAGGTATAAAATTATCACAGAGAATTTTACTCCTCTGTCAAACTTGGTTGATATTCTTCAGGATATTCAGTGAAGTGTTTTCCACATGTGTCACTGAACCAAACAACTGAGTAGAAAACTAACACCCTAGAATTCCCTAGCTGAAGGAAAGTTTTTTAAAAGAGTTCAGTCCTTAAAAGAGAGCAGAGAATCCACTTGGGCACTCAGCCTTCAAATGTAAATCCATGTTAAATATTTCTTCATTGGTTCTGCCACTGAAAGAATCAATCACAACCAATTCAGCCACTTCAAGTCTAGAAGGAATAGTTATGTTTGTGTTGTCTGACCTACTGCATCCCTAAATGGGATCAGTTAAATATTAATTGCTGACAGAACTACTACGAAATATTCCATGTTGGTAACAAAGTATTATAATCTTCGTCAGGACAAATGTGTAAAGTGAGAAGGCCTTGCTGTCCTGTGTTGAGGTACATGTTGTTCTCCTATTGCTGTCCATCCCTGAATGACCATTCACCAGGCATTAGAAGTGTTATCTGAGGAAGGAGCCACAGTATCTTTCTGTCTGACCTCCTGCTAGAATTCATTACATCAGCACAGTGTGAGAGCCAGAGCCAGAAAGAATAGCAGTCGTGATTAAAAAAGCATGGGGTTTTATGTATCATGAGATTGGGTTTATGAGTGGTGGAGGGCTTCTTAAAAGATTTCTGTCTCTAACTCTTGGAAAATGCTTTTATAGGTTAACACCATATCCAGCTTTTAACATACTGCCATAAATAACCCTGGTGCTAGCCATAAAAGAAAGGGGGCGGGGGGAGTGGCAGAGTGATGGGGGAGAGGGCAAACAGTATCTGGATGCCAGGTGGCACCATCACAGTGATGGGGTCAGTTCAGTTAAAAGCAAGAGGAAATTCCTGACGTGCATTAGCAGGGGTTACAAAGCCCTCAGGGAAATGGATATGGACAGAGAGACCAGTGTGGCAGAGGCACCCAATATGTCTTTCTTACTTTTCAGTAGGTATTTATGCTTCTAAAGACACGTAAGCTATTTTAATTTGATTTTCCTTGCTGAACAGTTTCCATCATGTTCTTTGTACCTGATTCGCAGGTTAATAAGTTTAAAATTTCCTATTACAGCTTTACTTTAAAAATAAAACATATTATGATTGTTGGGTTGCCAAAAAAAAGATATTAAGGACATACATAGCTTTATCTGCTGGGCCATTGCTTGTCCACTTTTGATTCAGGTAGTGAAGAGGAAGAAGGTATAGGGAAACTTCTTCATATTAAGGTCTAATGGGAAAAATTAAACTATATACGTGGTTGGTCAAAGGGAATGTCAGCAATGCAGTAGGCCCACATTAGGTAATGATTTCTATCTACTCACTCAAGGACCCACTATATACAGTCACAACTACTTAGGATTTATGTGCAGTAACAATACAGGACAGAAGTAGTTATCTTTCCCTGTGGAGAAAGGCAGCAGTGAATGAGGAGCACGAGCAGCATTGAATGAAGAGACAAACCTGAAGGAAAAATCATATTCAAACTAAACTTAGAGGGACAGAATGTTATCACTCTGATTGGAATTGGACCTATGCAGCTGCCTCCAGTGTTAATACTCTTATGGATGGAACCCTGATATTTTATTGATAAGTGGTCATGACCACTGTTTCACTTCTCTGAACAATGACACCAGCAGCTATCCAGTGCTGTATGCGAGCATCCTGTGGTGTTAGTCATGCCTTAAAACCTGGGGAAAGATGGCCTTTGCTGGAGGAAAATGACAGGTTTGCATTTCAGCTCAAGACAAGGAGTCTGGAAGTCTGCTCAGTTCTGAATCTATCACAGAAAATTCCCTTCAAACAAGCCACTGAATATTTCATTTCACCAGTAGTATCTGAGTTTAGATACCTTAAAAGATGGGCTTCTCTGCCTTAGAACACTGAGTCTTACTGGTATGCGCATGTCTCAAAACCTCAGACTTTATCTAAGCCATGGATTTACCCAATGACGGATTAAAATAAACAAACAAACAAAGCAAGAGGAAAAAAAAGCAACGAACAAAAAACCATTAAGCAATAAAAATTAAGGGCAATATGTAATTATGTCACAGTGAAGAAAATTAGCTATTTTTCTCCATCGCTCAAAGCACACTCATATGTAGACACTTGTTTTTCTTCATAACACATATTGTAGGAACTGGAGTCCTAGACAGAAGACGCTGTTGCTACATACATCGAGAGTTTTGAAGTCTCCAGAATACTTGGCAGAGCTTTCAGTGGGTCTCACCATGAACCCACTGTGACCTGCTGTGAAAGGTCTCCCACTGTTGAGCACTGACATTGTCTTTTTGTTTCTCTTCTGACTTGCCCAGTTACGTATATGTTGCTATATGGAGAGGAATATACACCAGTCCTTAGCTGAAGGAATGAGTTATTGCCTTTGTCTTGTTTATTAAAGTTGTTATTAGAGAGATGATTATTACAGGGGGATTTAATTAGACAATATGAAATGACAGCTGGAACACCACCACCATTTCCCATTTTCGAAAAAAACTGCTTCTCAGTATATCTATTCCACTGCTTCCGTTTTCCAAGTAGCTCAGAGGTTAGCATACAGAAATGCACAGTTCTGAAATGCATGAACTGTCCCCCTTTTATTCATATACTTTTTGTGGTTTTTGCTCAACATTTGGCAACATTCGTCATTAATGACAACACAAAGATATTTGAAAGCCTTTATAATTTTCTGGTGTTAGGATGATGGAAAATTCAGAAACATTGTGTATTTATGTTATACATTCACATTACATAAATGTTCCATTTCTGGTGACAAGTACTATGTGGAGATTTTTTTTTGCAGGGTTTTCTTGAGTGTCCCCTCTATTTTCTGCTTTCAACTCTTTTGATTCTGCTCATTTTCTCTTTGTCAGCTGCCAGGTATATTAGAATGAAATCACATTCCCAAAGTTATCACTTAAAATGTAGAAATTGGGCCTAGATAGCTGAAAAAAATACCATTACCTGAAGGTGTTCCATTATTTTCAGTATGAGTTACTGATTCAGGTGAAATAATATAATGTATGGCATTTATAGATCAAGCCTCATTTCAAAAAGGATCCAGTCTTCTTTAGTAATGTTCTTACTTTTCTTTTGTGTCCTCTCCCTTTTTACCCATTTGTATGTATGATACACATCTTGTGTAAATATTCCAAGTATTTGAAGTATCTCTGTTTTTCTAAACGAATAATTTTAATATCTTGCAAAATATCCTCCCTTTTGGTTTGGAGTACAGCAGGTCTTCAACAAAATAAAGTTACACAACAATTTACAGTGTTCGAAAATATAAGGAAGACAGCTTCTGATGAAGACCAGGAC
>VYXC01001348.1:50712-123364 GCA_013397175.1 Platysteira castanea
CTTCCAGTTTGCCAGGTTAAGAAGCTGTACATTTAAACTAGTCAAAATATCTAAGTCACAGTGGCTGATGCGAACTGCTTAATCTCTGACAGGAGATTTTCCACATCAAAATAGAATTACAGCAGTTGCACTCTTAGAGTGGCCCACCTGTACTTCTAAAGAGTATAATCCTCTCAAAATGAAAGATACCATCTTGGAAACAAGACTTATATTTTATAAGATAAAATGTCTTAAAAGTAGGAAAATGGAATCACTTTGCATCATTAGTTTCCCAAAAGCTTTGCTCCTGAAAGAATTCTCGCAGTCTTTGTATCAGCATGATAAATATTTTCAGATGTTACAATAATATCTGCAATTTATTTCTTTCCTCTCTGTTACCTTCTGTGAATAGTGTTAGCAGTGGATGTCAGGTTTATAACAAGATGCTATAAAGACCTACAAAAAGTGGATAAAGAGATGCACACTCTCTGCTCCAGAAGACTGTGATGTTCCAGTCAGGGATCCTGATATACTGATGCTGGGAAAACAGCAAAATCCCTTTTTCGGTTTTGGATTTTTTTTAACATCAGCATGGAGGAAAAGTCCTTTTGTCAGCTAGAGAAAGGCAGTGGATGAAAGGGAGAAGTGTATAAAAATATTTTCAAAGATGCTCATCACAAAACTAAATTTCCCCTTTCTTCCTATCAAAACTATTCATGGGATTCCCAAAGTGAAAAATGAGTTTGCTAGAGCCACAAGTAACCCCAGACCACAGCAGAAACAGACTGGTGTATTGCCTTCAGCCCTGGGCAAAGCTGTCCAATTCTAGTGTGGCCTACCAAAATAAAGACCAAAAGGAGAGGAATACTGTCAGTGAAAGCCAGGTTTCCATGAAAAATACATCCCAAAACCTGAGTTTGCAGAAGCAGACAGATTCCAAACACTTACTGTTAATGAGAGAGTGTTGTCAACAGGGATTGTTCCTGTGAGGTTCAGCAAGTATCAGTGCCTGATCAAACTATTCATCCTTCTGTTCTAGTCCTTGAAGTAGAACTACAACTGCTGCCTTAGAACTCACCTAAGTTCTAGACATAAGTTTCTCACCTCAGGCAGAAAGTTTGTAAGGATGGCCAATGGCGAAGGCAAGGCAATCAGATAAAGTTATCTAAATTACCCTGTATACACAACTTTAGTGGTTCGATACCACTGACATCGGGAATCAAAACATAAGTTTTGCAGGTTACATAGTGCCTTGAAAATATTGTTCCTGGATAGATTTAGGAGTCAGTGTAGTTCAACATGAGCTCAGCAAAACAAGGTGTGTTACATTACTTCAACAAGGTACTAGTGATGAGGTATAGAGTTGCATGTGGATCTTTTCACTTGATAACTTTGAATAAAATGCTAGTCCAGTTTCTAGAACTGGCATTGAAAAAGCAGCAACAACACAGAGAAACTGAGAAATTATTCCATTGATGAGGAAAATAACAAGAGATGGAATTCAGTCTGTTTGTTGTAATGACAGCTGCAAAGTGCTTTTAATAAAATACGTATGCACTTTCAGAAGGAAAAATTTGGAGCATGTAAGGATAACTAATCAGTAAGACAAGTGCAACAGGTAAAAAAATCCACAATAGAAATGAAACACTATTGTGTTTTTTTTTAAATGAGGGAAAAGTTAAATGTCCTAGGGAAATAAATCTAAAAAACAAAGAAAAACAAACAAACAAAAAGAACAGCTAGAGAAATGATGCATTCTTTACCTTCTGCTAGCTTCAAATTAAGACTTAAAAACAGTTACTGTAACATTAGTAAAAGAACAATAATGGAAATTATTTTCCATGTAATACTGCAATTACCTAATAACAGCAGCTTGTTCAGTATTTACTAGCGAAAAAAGATTAACAACTAAGGCAAAGAACATCTAGGTTTAATACTTGCAAAAGGTAGCTAGTGGGATCATCATGTGCATTGAGCACACTGGGCACGTTGGGAGATTGCTGGATGCCTTGCACTGAGACATTTTAGGATCAGGGTGGATGTTACAAGGGTTTGTCTTTCTTCTTGGGTATGAGGAGACATACCACTGAGTTGTCAACAGTACCTCCTATGCATATTTTTTAATAAATATATCATGAGATGAAGTACTTGTTTTTCAGTAAATAAAATTTGGCCTGGACAGGACTATGCAAATTTTGCTTGCCTGGCAATTTTTGGACGTAACTTGCCTTGCTCTCTTCCTCTCACAGGTTTATTCCTGAGGCTTGGTCCACCTGTAGTGTCACCTGTGGAGTCGGCAGCCAGATGCGACTTGTGAAATGTCAGGTGCTCCTCTCTTTCTCTCAGTCTGTGGCTGATCTGCCCATCGACGAGTGTGAAGGTCCCAAACCTGTATCTCAGAGAGCCTGCTACAGTGGCCCCTGCAGTGGGGAGACAGCTGAACACACCCCAGAGGAGACTCAGCTTTTGTATGGCAGCTTGCAGGAGCTGGATGAGCTCTATGACTGGGAGTATGAAGGCTTTACAGAGTGCTCAGAGTCCTGTGGAGGAGGTAAGTGCAAAAGGTTTCTGTGCTGGATTTGCTTTCCCTCTTCAGTTGTGTGCAGGGCAGTTAATACCCATAGACATGCTGCTTTGCTATGGCTAGTAAGAATCATAGAATCATTTAGGAAGGAAAAAACTTTAAGATTGTTTAGTCCAAACGTATTTGAAAAGGCAGGGATAAGAAATGTAAAAAATCGCACATGCACAATGTATTTTAGCCCAGGACTTACGGATCTGTGCTCAGACTGTCACGAAGAGTGCTCAGTGTATCCAATATTTCTGTTTCCTTTTTCAGCTGATCATCCAAAGGCAATCACCAAAACAAGCTAATGTTAAAGGGATCTGGTAATACATGCTAACAATCACATATCATTTTTAGTTCTTACTTCTTGTGCAAGCAAAAACATGTGGAAGTAAATTGCCCTCCCATAGCAGATGAAATAAATAAGGGATATTTTAAGGGCTCAGTTGTTCCCTGACTCCTATCAATAAGTGACATCAGGTCCAATCCCGGTGCAAAAGAAAACTTAGGGCAAAATGGCACTAATGGTGTGGTTGTCTAAAATGAGCAGGCTTGGCAGTTGCAGTTTCTCAAAATTAATCAAGTTCTCAGGTTGCACGTACTACAGACTGTTAACACACATCTCTGATATCCTTCTTTCCCCATTGTTTTATCTAACTATTTCTGAGAAACACATCCACTCCAGTACTTTTTTTAATTAAACCTAGATTTTTCCAGTGCTCATCTTTTTTACTTGACAACTTTCAGGCAATTTAAGAAAGGATTACCATAGATAAATACAAAATATATACTGTAGAACTGGAAACAACTCAGCGTTTTATGAGTTAATAATCTGTACAGATCACTGGTAATCAGTTACAATCTTGAAAACCACAATTAGTAGAAAATAATGCAAAGGTTTTCTGTGCTTACTTTCAGCTTGCTTATGGTAGTCAATGTTTAGAGCTGTTCACAGCTGTCAAACCATTGACACTTTTGCTTTGTTTCCTACAAAAACAAAAGTGACACTAGTGCATACTAAGTGGTGACAAACACTGATTTTACAGGAGTATATGTCATGTGTTGAGGTTACTGGTGAGCAGTAACAATTTATCACACTTTTACTGGGACTACCAGAACTGGAACAGTTCTTAGAAATATGCTCTTGTTCTTAGAGTATAGAGCTTATGCTCGTATTTTTTAAATGTAACTCACAGAGACTGATTTGTGGGAGATGTTTTTCTTTATAAATTTGATCTCTTTCAATTGTCAGCAAAAATTTTTAGCCAAGATTTCTTTTTGTCTGACATCAGCTCCAGATTTTCCAAATTAGCAGATGCTAAGTCAGATATTTTTGTAGCCATAGGTGTAAGACTGGTCAAACTAATTTTATTGGTTTGGGAGTCCTGGGAGAAGAAACTGGATAGATGCAGAAGTAACCTTTCACCTCCCAGAAGCAGCAACCAGAAGGAATGAGTCATTTAGTCTGCTGTTAGTGGCTTCATTTCCCAGAGCTGTCATCAAATATCTTGTAACAATTATTCTATTCCTGTAGATATAAACACAGAAATTCTCATTTGATGGTATTTTGAAAGTGAACTTAAACTGCCTAGATTCACATCCCACTATTACACACTTTTGTACTGTGTTTTCCTATTGAGAACTGATTTCTTTTTTTTTTTCAGGGAAAACAATTTTAAAGCAGACAGCTTTTGTTCTGATGATATTGTGCAGTAAATAATGTTTTGAATTCAATTACTTGGCAAATGAACTTCCTGAAGTTCTTATACCTTTTTAAATTATCTCTGTGCTGTGGAACTCCTGATCTTTGATCATAAGTTTTTATATCCTCTAAGTGTCCAATGACCCATCCTGATTTAAAGCTTATAACCGTTTGCCACATTGACCAATCAAAAATAGAGAGATGGTCATTATCATTATGCTGAGACACACTCAGTGTGAGATTCAAGAGGAAGCTGAAGAAAGTGATTCTGATCACATTTTTTACTGCTGGAGCAAGCCAAACTTTTTTTTGCTATTTGGGTTTTTTAGCTTCCTGGCACAAGGTATTAAAGCCAAAAACTGTCAATACACATTCTAGCAACCTTTTTCTTTGAGATCTACGCTGTCAGGCAAGATTACTGGTCCTACCAGGACCTTTCAAAGAGAAAAGGAAGTTTTAATAGACAGAGTAGAATGCTTGTAGTATGGACAAGAATTATGGGAATTGCAATCAGAGATGAATTAGATGACAGAAATAAGCATGAGGAATGAACTCACTGGGAGGTTTAGGGCTGGTTGGATATTGAAAACTGAAGAACAATAGTATCAGAGCTTAGCTATATGAATTTGAGAAAATAAAACCAGTGTGAGAAAGGGAGAAAAGGTTGAATTCAAGACCTCATAGTCATCACTTTTCGGTAGTCAACATTCAAACAGACAGTGGAAAAGTGTTAAATTGATAATAACTGGTCAAGGGCTCATTAGTGACACCCTTCAGAGAGGAGAAACAAGCCATGGAAGTACACTCAATTTACAAATTTTTATCTGAGAAGAAGCACATACAGAAGGTGAGTGAGCTGTATGCCCAGCAAACAGAAACATGTCAACCAGCACATGGCAGGAGTCAGTGGTTTCTTTCCACAGAGTTTGTAAAAATGCTTTCCTGGTTTCCATACCTCTGGATCAGCAGTCCTTTTTTCCTAACTTCATCAAATTGGTCTTGATGTCAGGCCTACCCACATGTTTCATGCAAAGTAGAGAGCAGTAATTTGAACACAGTGCCATTTCCCGTCAGGTAGAGAGCCACCTGTGTTCTTCAGCCAGGAGCATTACATTCTGGAGAATCCATATGCCTGTGTTTGCTGCACACTATATATTAACATGCTCAACAGAAAAATGATTGAGCTAGACAAATAATTAATGTGGCAGGGCAGTGAACATCTTGTTCATATATATGTTTCATTAGTTTTTTTCCTAGATAGAAATCACTACCATTTGTTCTATCCCTTCATTAAGCTATCCTTTTTACAATTTTTCTTAAGTCTTTTGGCGGGTGACTTGAATAGCAAAATAGCTTGAAAATATGGGGCCACCTTGTAAAGAAGGAAACCCACAGCAGTACTGGCTGACTACAAGGACTTTGGTAATTTTGATGTTGGTGTCCATGTCCAAAACTGTGAAATTTCTTTCTTTTCTTCAGTACCTCTGATACGGCAGACGCTGCATAGTCTTGTGTCATAGCCATGGCCTTAATAGGCTTAGACACATAGCAGCCAAAAAAATGGTTAACAAGCCTCTTTTCTGTGGGCCTTATACTGAGATTAAGAAAAATGAATCTGTGAATAATGTCAGGCATACAGGAACTGTGATCAGCTACACCACTTTGGTCCTGTTGAATGATATGAACCTAATGACATGTGCTCTGGCATTAGAAACAGCAAAAGGTATTGTTATCTCTGTGACACTGGTTTTGGAAGTCCTTAAGGTCTTACAACCCTTTGTTTTGGTTTGGGTTTTTTTTCCCTTCACATTAGTATCTTTAAAAAATTGTGAGATCTTTTGGAAAACTATTGTTGTTTTGGAGACTGTGATGTAATTGTTAGGAGTTCAATTAATCTTTTCCTAACTCAGGACGCAGGAATGAATGTAAAAAGCATGCTTTCACTGTATTTGAACCACTATGGATAAGATTCTCAGAAAGTGCAGGCCAATATTATCCTCAGATCCCTCTCAGACCCCTTTTACCCATAGGGAAATAGATCCTTTCTCACCCATTCCTCTTCCCTGTTGCATGTAATGTTGCAATCCATGATGTTCTAACTTTCTAATCTTGTGATCCAAAAAACCTGTAATACCCCTAGTTATAGGAAAAGTGAGAGTATGCCACAGACTACATAAGTTCAAACATAATAACCAAATCTTCCAGTTTCTCTTAGTCCCAGCAGCTACCTGTTCTTTCCCAGCTCTCTCTAACCCATTCTTCCCCAGCTCTCAGATACACCCTCCAGGTTTGCATCTTTAGTGTAGGTCCAGGTCCATGGATGCAGAAGAGTAACTGAGAACAGCTGAATTGTCTGACCATGTTTTACTGTGCTTTTGCATGTGTAGCAGTCGTACTGTTGGTTAAAACATAGTATGTGAAAGTCATCTCCCCACGTTAGCCTGCTTGGCCTGAAAAATAAAGTGCCTCATTTCACTCGCTGGGGAAAAAATGACAGCAGTGGACAATTTTCTGTCCAGTCAGGTGAGCAGTGCAGCAGTTGCAGTGAACCCAGGGACTGTTCACTGCAAGTGAGAAACCTTTCAGAGAGACTGAAAGCAGTGACAAGTCTACAGCTGGGGCTGCAGCCCAGAGCTGCCAGCCTAAGGCTAGGTGTGACCACAGGCTGCAGCCCTGGTTGCCCTCTTGGGCCCACCTCTGACCTTGGCTGCCCCTGCAGGTACAGAGAGCTGGCTGTGACCATTATTCGTTGTGTGCAGGTGTCCAGGAGGCTGTGGTGACCTGTCTGAACAAACAAACTAGGGAGATTGCAGACGAGACACTCTGTGTTAGCAGCCGTCGTCCTCCACAGCTGCTGAAGGCCTGTAGCCTGGACCCCTGCCCACCAAGGTAGGCATAATTTTAAGTGACCTCAAACTCTATTTCCTTTCTGTCTGGAGACACACACTGCTTCAAGCATGCTTTTCTTAGACTTCAGGGGTTTTTAGCCTCTTCCTCCCACAGACATATTGACCAGGAGGTACAAAGCAGCAGTAAGACCAAAGGGCAAACTTCAGACTCGCCTCTTCAAGTCCTTCAAGGAGACAGTTTGTGGATTGGCTTAACTTTATCCAGAGTTTTGTCAAGTTTAAAGACACTACTCCAACCTCCCCTCTCAGGAAAAGTTTTGCAGAACCTGCTCGTCCCTAGCGTCAGGCAGTTTCCACAATCATGACCCTAAAAACAGCAGATCTTTCTCTGCAGAGATTCACACCTGCACCCTTGGCAACAGAAAATAGCTGTTACAACATTCTTGTGGTTTATTTAAATAGGGCCTGTCAAGTCTTTAGATGTACTGTATACATACTGTCTTTTTTTCCAGTTGTACACAGGTGCCTTTACTCCATTGTGACACTGCAGCAGATTTTAAATACATTGATGCGTAACTTTGGACTATTTAAAACAGTCAGTGCTGTCCAGGTTGTAGATATATCTTAGAGTGTGTATTGGTAGGTGTATGTACTATTTATAAGACAACATGCTACAGAGAGGTATGTTGTTATGAATAATGGTAGATTTGGGATGTGCAGAGAAAGTTCACATTAAAAGTCAAAGATGGCCAGCGTGAAATAACAACAAGGACATAAATAATGGTTTGGTCTGTAATCAGGATTTTGAATTTGTGCCAAGCAGAGACAAATAGGTTGAAATTTCTTTACCAAAGCATTACAAGTATTGCTTACGAGGATACTGCAACCCTGACTTTGTTAAATTGTCTTTATTGCTGGAAACAACACAGAAGTATTGTATAAGTATTTGAAGATAACTTTGTAGGTGGAACTTGTGTGGTAATCAATAGGTAGAAGCATCACTGCAGCTGAGAGTGCATAGTAGAAGATTGATCGACCACCAATTCTGACATGAAAAAATAAGAACTCAGTAGTTAAGAAAAAACAAAACACACTCATGTAGGCCAGTATTTATGTGACTTTTGCTACAAAAGTAATGTGAGTAATTGCATGAATCCTTCTTGAATTAATCTGTTATTATCCATACCACTGCGGTAACCTTGCTACCAGAGTGGAGCTGGTTTAAAGCAGCCAGTGGTAAGCATTTCCCTCCATGAATTACAAGATGATCATACTGTAAGTGAGAATCAGCCTGTGAAGCAGAGGTGAAAGGGGATTGATGCAGAAGGGGAAGACTAAGAAGCTTTAATCCAACCCTAGGGCTGCAGCTGAGAAGAGGGGAAATGGCTCTCTCCCCTGTAATATAGAACTTCTCTCCTGAAGCCCCCTCAGTCTGGAGGAAATTGCCTGTCTGCAGAGATTTAAGTGGCCCAGGATGAACAACAGCGTGTATTCTGCAAAAAAGGTTCCTCTGGTCAGAGCAAGTAGGCCTGCAGACTGCGGGCAGTGTGGCTCATGGAAAGAGAGGCAACAAGGGAAGTTGATGTGTCTCCCAGGCAGGCTGTGAGGGCTATTTCCTTCAAGTTTCTGAAGTGCTACACCTGCCAATGTCACTGTATTAAATACAATGGTATATTAATGAAACAGATGGTGTATAAAGATTTTTGCTTTATAATTATTTACAGCAGCCCTAATACTTTAAAAAATGGAAAAAAATAAAGGATTATTTATTTAAATTAGGATTTTCTCCTTGTTTTAAGTCATAAGATACTTCAGAATTCTAGTTCGAGAAATTTTGTCCTGGGAGTCTGATGGAAATTTAGGCTAAAATTGTGTCCTAATGAATGCTGATGAAGGCATTTCTACCCACTGACAACTCCAAAAATTATAATGCACTGTGGCTGTGCACTTAGATCTCTTTTACAGGAGTTTCCAAAATCTGTGAACCATTGATACTTCCCAGAGCTCTTGCTGATGACTTATAGAGAGAGCTGGCTGGTCTCATAGTGTTGGCTCTTCTTTCTTTTTTCCAGCTGCTTAAGTGCATTAGCAGAAGCTAAAATTATAAAAACCACTTTCCTAAAATATTCTTGATGTGTAAGTGACTGCTGGAGCATGCAGTTGTTGTGGGCCGAGTAGGCATTCCACTGAAAAGGCAGCTGAGATGGTAATTAATGTCTTGGTAGGCAAGGAAATATTGTCCACAGCGTGAAGAAAAGGCTGAGAAGTCTTGCCCAAGAGAATGAAATTCTCACCTAACATATTTAGAGAAATTAGTGACATTTCTTGAACCTAAACAGCCCAGCATGTTTAAAATTTAGTACTTATGTCTAAAATTTAGTACAGGTAAAGATCTTGCTTAGCTGAAGTCAGAGAACATTTAAATATTAGAACTTCAGAGCTTAATGTTGCGTCTGCTACAGGCATCTTTAGTTACATGTGAGGCTACTCTGTAGCCTCTCAAAGGGTTAGTTGTGTAAACAATTGTTTTAGCTGTTTTACTATAGATAGAAAAAAGCACCAAACTACAGAATCTCATCAGCCTTTCTGGAGGATCAGAAGGCATGAACCTCAAGAAAGATATTGTAGAAGTAGTAGGGAAAAGTAATTTCATTCCGGTTTTGATCCATCTCTTTTCTTTTGGACACTTTAGAAGAATGATGCTAAAAGGATCTGCACTGTTACTGTTCATTTTACTCCTTACTGAAAATTGATGTGGGCAGACTAGAAAACTTCATTACTCACTTAATACTTGAAATTAATCTATGGTATCATCAACCTTTTCAATACCTAACTGTCCTGGTCTGTCTCGGAACAGAATATGGTAAAAGGTAGAATACATCAGCAATATACTTCACAGTTATGAAAACACTGTGAGGTCATGGTGCTTGTACACTGAGAATGCTCTGAAATTTTCTTTGAAATTCTGGCTTAGTATCATAGCACATTACAATTCTGAGTACATGGAAGAGAGACAAAAACTAAACCACAGAAATCTGTCTTCAGATATTCACAGCTGTATGGAGTCAGAAAAATCTCATACTTAAAATTCTTACAGAAGAAAGAATAAGAATCAGGAAGAGCTGCACACAAAAATTTGGAAGATTTCCTCCATATTCAAATCACAACTGAGTCTCCTGGGGTTTCAGATTTTGTTGAGAGTTTTTTGCTTATTGCTTCAAGAACAATAGCAGAAAAAGGGTCCAGACCCTTTTCTCTTGGAAAACAGTGTAACAAAATTTCCTGGTTTGAACTGAACTAAGAAAATGGGAAACACGCAGAGCTGATTCCTAAGTTGGGAGCTAGTAACTGACTTTTAGCATAATAGCTACAGAGTAAAATTTGTTATCATTAACTTGGTATGTATGCCCTTGTTTAATATGTCTAGAAAAAGGATATAGCTTGTTTTGATGTACTAGGAGAGCCAGCATGCTTCCTACAGGAAAGAGAGGAATGAAGACTATGATCATTTTAATTCAGTCTTTCAGGTACTTAATTTGTGTCAGTCAAGCTGTATCACTCGAAGAACTACATAGCAATAATTCAGCAGAGCAGAGTTCCAGAAGTAAACTCAGAATAGCTGTTCAATATCTAGAAGTTTCTTCTCTAAGTGAAAAAAAACAAAAGGGAAGATCACTCAGTTTTGCTAATTGCTATGTTTGTACTCTCAATTACAAAAAAAAAAAAAAAAAAAAAAAAAAAACACAACAACAACAACAATTAGAAGAACCCTGTGTCAGTGTTGGCTCTGCTGTTTTCAACTACAAAATGACTCACATCCAAAATGTGTCTTTTCCTCAGCCTCCACAGCCGGAATTACAGAGGCAGTCATCATCTAATCAGATATAATTGCTCTTGTTTATAAGAGCAACAGCATGAGCACCTCATGGTGAGCTAACAAGCTCTACCAAAGAGGTGAAAGAGAATGTTGTAACTGTGTCATTAATTATAACTGCTCAATAATTTGGTCAATGCATGTTGAAAAGATTTAGTAAACATGTATGGAGTAGTGATGAGAGAAGCAAAGCAATGAAAACCAGATGGCTGAAAATGGAGGAAATTACAGGCAATTTCTACAGCTTTGTTCATGAATATTTTCAAAACTGAACTTTTATTTCTGTACGACAAAGAACAGCTGATTTCCACAAATGAAGGGGGGGTGGGGGGAGAAGAAGAAAAAGCAGATGGTTCTAGGAATAGGACCCAATTTCACCCCAGCACTCTCCCTTTACCACTTCAAGCCTCTGTGGTTTGCAAGAAAAGATAGGAAACCATCTGAGTAGTTCTGAAACCTGACCAAAAAGGTAAACATTGCCTGAGTTAGTCTGGGCTCTACTTCATTGCATATTTTTTTTTTCTCTTTCTTTTCTTTTTTTCTGTGTCGGCTTGATATGTGTTTGTGTGATGAATCACCTGTTATTATTTTAATGTTTATTTGGTGAATGTGGTATTTTCATCTGTTTTGCTTTTTCCCAGCTAAAGTCGAACTACAAAGGATAAAAAAATCAACATGTTTTTCAATGCATAAGATTGGTGATAGGTCAGACTTAGTGTAAGACATACTCCCATCAAGAGTCTGAAATTAATTCAGTATGTGTGAAAGGGCCAGAGCTTTATCTAATCCATTAAAGGTGACCTCTGTGTGGAAGGGCATCAATGCAGATGTGTTTTGCATTGGTAGGGTGAAATATTAGAGCATCTCTATCTAATTCATGAAAAAGGTTAAAGATCTGCAAATCATTATGTCTACAGATACTGCACTATAGCATTACTGGCAGGGGATACCAGTTCTTGTTATGTTGCAGTTTGGGGGTTTTTTCAGAGTTATGAGTTAGAATTAGCATTAATGAGGCAAAGATGGTGTTACTATGTCTTTGTGACACAGACAGGTTTTCAAATCCTCACAAACAGCTGACGTATTTTTTAAATGGGATGCATTTAAGTCTATTTTTAGCTGAAGTGCATTGAGAATGTCTTTGAGAGCCTCTTAAGATGTAGCCCACAGAGCCTTCTGGGATCACAGACCGCAGCTTGAACTACTGGTGGAAGAGGTTGGAGAATCAGACATTAGAATGGATATGCTGTCACACAGGGCAGATTCACCCTTATTTGAAGCCTTTAGCTTGAGAAATGTCTCAGACAGAAGTCGTGGACTTGGTGAGGGAATCACAAGGTCATTTATTGCCTAGGTTTACTGTGCTGAAGGCAGGCCTGTACAGGGACATCTAAACAAGCTGCCCTTGCTAGGCAGCCCTGTTATGCTCTTACCTGCATTGCCTGCATGCTTACCCCCACTACTGTAATACCAGCCTGGCCTTAAAACGTATTAATCTGTGACCTAAGAACATTTCTCTTCCCTCCCCTTTTCTGTAATATAATCTCCTGCTTTGCACCCTTTCCAGCTCTCAAGAGGTTGTCCAAGACGTGTCTGACAGCCTTCCCTTTCCCTTTCTCTCTGGTTGTGTTGCCTCTGGTGGGGCAGTAACTGCATGCTCCTCAGTGTCCCCAACTCAACTACAGTTACAGTGAAGTCCCCAAGGAGACCCTTTTCAGCCATGTGTGTCACATTGAAATATGAAGTGAAGCAACTTGTGAGTTTGGAGGATCAGAGGAGCAGCTCTGGAGCCTCTATCACACCCTGCCTCCAGCTCTTCCAGTTTAAAATTTCAGAGGTCTTCCCCAGCCATTTCGCTTTTTTAAATAATATGATGGTTTCTTCATTAGATAGGATTACATTAATAGATATTTTCCTTCATTTCACCTCGTGTTCCCATCAGACTACTATCTTCATAAAATATTAGGGTGCAATTGGAAAATATTTTTTTAATAACTTATGCCATATATCCTTCTTACTTTGAGGGATGAACCACACTTGTTCAGAATACTGTATACCTAGATAGATTATTTTCTTTTACACAGACCTCCAGTTCATTAATTGCTCCAAGTTAGTACACACTTGTGTTGAGCCAATCTTGCCATGCCCTCGTACAGTTTCGTTATAGTTTGGTTTGTGATGAGTATTAGCTTTAACTCATGCTAGGGACATACTGAGTTCTTCTGCAGAGTACAATTGCTCCTCTTTTTTTCCTGGCACAGTCAGTTTTCTGGGTTTAGTCACCTTAATACAGTCTACTTCTCCCCACCCTTCTCTTCACTTATGCCAGAATTGAGGATTTGCTGCCACTTGATATTTTTCAGTATTTTGAGCAAATACCATCTCACTCCAGTGTTTCACATGTTAGCTTCTACTCCTCATTTTTTTCTCTGAATTTATTCTCATTCTTCTTGAGTATTAATTTACTGCCTCAGCAGTAGAGTTTCATTCCCCACAAAAGCTTTCCCAACAGCAGTGAGAAAAGCATGTCTTTCCTTTTGTGCCACATATGAAGTTAAGTCAAACGTTTTGTAGCATAATGACCAGGATTAACTTTTTCACTTCAGCATTAATATATGAAACAAGCTACAGGGTCCTTTAAAGGGTTGATTTTACTATGCATCTTCCCTTCCTTTAAAGAGGGGTGCAGTTAGGGTGCAGTTATAAGCACCATTATATCTTCCACTTACAGTATTTCTGAAGTAACTTGTAAGAGTAGTCTGAGGAATACCCAATACTTCCAAACCCATATACCTTTATGCATGAAAAAATAAGATATGTAAAAAAATTAAAATATGGCCCTAATCCCTGAAAATATACTGTACAGTTCTGTAACATAGTCACTCATCAGAAAGGTTCATACATGAAATAAATGAAGATGCCCTCACTGCCATTCAGTTTGGAGTGAATTAAGTACCTATTAAAGGAGTCAGACTGATTAAATAAAGAATTCTCTATCTGCCAAGTAGGTCTGTCACATCTCCAGAAGCACAGCAAGACCATGCTGTGTCCATGAAAATTTCCATCTTCAATGTTCAACTACCCATTAGAATTGTGACTAAGCTGATATGTTGTATACTCTAACCAGCTGTTAGTAGGTCTTAGTCATTCACAGCCTTGGGAGACACTTGAAGCACTCACGCAGAGGTCTGTGTATCTGGTTAGCACCCAATGGATCCATAGATTGGTATTAATGTAACTATATTAGATGGAAGTTTGTTTGTTTAATTATAATGCTTACATTGTTCTGCTCTGAACAAAGATTTTCGGGTACATCAGACAAGTTAATTTCCCTTCCCATGAGGAAGCAAGCTGTATTGTCTGAAGTCACTATTTCCTCCAAGATCTAAGAAGCCAGCTTCTCACCCAAGAAAATCTGGAGAAGTGCATTAAGTTGCCATTCTGTAGTATGTGGATTCTGCACACAAACCTATGTTGATATAGCAGTTAGGATGGAGATAGGAAATGTTTTAGTCCCTTTAAGTTTGCCTATGTACATCATAGCTTTTATCACTTTAAATATAATTTTTCCTTCCATTGAGTTAGAATCACATGATACTTCCATGAATCTGACTACTTTAACATAGTTGTTTGGGGGTTTTTTGGGTATAACATGAGTTTAGATCCTCCCCACTCTGAGGAACACCTGCATGTTTGGGTCTCTAAATGTCAATGTGAAAGAAACCATCTTTTAATAGAGAAGAGTGAGTGAGCTACTAAATATATTATTGGTCGCAATTTCAGGATCTCAAAATATGAAGGAAAAAGTGAATAGAATCATCAAATGGCTTGGGAAGGACCTTAAAGACCATCTATTTCCAACACCCCTGCCATGGGCAGGGACATCTTCCACTAGGCCAGATTGCTCAGGGTCTCATCCAACCTGATCTTGAACACCTCCAGGGGTGGAGCATCCACAGCTTCTCTGGGAAACCTGTGCCAGAGCCTCACCACCCTCACAGTCAAGAATTTATTTAATATCTAATCTAAATCTACTCTCAGTTTGAAGCCATTTCCCCTTGTCCTGTCAGTGCATGCTCTTGTAAAGAGTCTCTGTCGTTCTTGTAGACTCCCTTCAGGTGCTGGAAGGCTGCAATTGGGTCACCCCAAAGCCTTCTCTTCTCCAGGCTGAACAATCCCAATTCTCTCAGCCTTTCCTCGTAGGAGAAGTGCTTCATCCAACTTGGTGGCCTCCTCAGGACTCACTCCAACAGGTCCATGTTCCCCCTGTGCTGGGACCCCAGAGCTGGATGCAGCGCTGCAGGTGGGGTCTCACCAGAGCAGAGCAGAGGGGCAGAATCCCCTCCCTGGCGCTGCTGCCCACGCTGCTTTGGATGCAGCCCAGAACACGTTTGGCTTTCTGGGCTCCAAGCACATGTTGTAGGGTCATGTCCAGCCTCTCTTCCACCATCACCCTCAGGTCCTTCTGGCCAGGGCTGCTCTGATCTATTCGTCCTCCAGCCTGTGTGGCACCAGGGGACCCGGGTGCAGCACCTTGCACTTGGTCTTGTTAAACTGCATGAGATTCCCGTGGACCGACATTTTGGTCTTTACCAGGTCCCTCAATATAAATATAAAATATAAATATAAAAATCAATGTAAAATACTGGATCTGGATGCACCCTTGGAACAAAATTCTTGTACTGCCTTTTTTAACAGTATGTTGCAAGAAGGGCATTGAAGGAACCTCAAAGCAGAACATAAGGGAACGTAAGCAGACATTGTGAGTTTCCTGAGTTCAATCGCAATACCATATAGTTATATATTCTCAAGTTCTACTGTTCTGCCTTTGCCCTGCTAAAAAAAACTAAAGAAACACTGTGTATGCCTGATTTTGAGAGACAGTCTGTTTGTATCTTCTGACCTGGTGGAATAGCTCAGGAACAGTTCATCCTGCTGAAAATATTATCCCTATAATGCTGCCAGTGAGGTCAGCAAGAAGCTCATGTTGTCTGCTGGTTTTGTGGCAGTACTGCTCATAAAACTTGGAGTTTTGCTAGAGAATTACTGAAACCCAGTCACTGTTATCTGAACACTCTTTCATTCATGAATATGCTTGCTTTGTCCATTCAATCCAGTGACATCTTCTTTATTTCTTTCCTACCCTTATCATTTCCAGCAAAAGCTTCTTTAGATTTAGGGAGAGTCTTGTTACTATGTGGAACAAAATCACATTGTTCATGAATATTGATCTTAGAATTTGTGAAGTCAGACTTTCTGTATATTATTTCTATGCCATCTACATCCATTTTAAACTAATTTTTAAAAAGCTTAGTTTTAGAAGGAATTTCAGATTATGTAAGTTGATTGCACATCTTTCTCACCTGCTGAGCTTTTTCTTTCTTTGTCTTCTGGTGTCTGTAAGCTTGTTGATTTCTCCCTCAGGAATAGCTGTGTTTTTTAATATTTTCCATATGGCATAAAGGTAGATCTAAAGAAAAGGTGTTGGCTTATGACCTAGTCCTGCATGGAAAGCACCAGAGTGAGAAGAGCTAGGGAGCCTTCAGCATAAAGCAGATCTGTCATGGGCAGGAGGGTGTCAAACTGTGTGTTGTGATTTAAGCCCAGGTGGCAGCTAAGCACCACAAAGCTTTTCGCTCACGCTCTCACACCTCAGTGGAATGTGAAGGAGAAACAAGACTAAAACTTGTATGTTGGGAGAAGAAGAGTTTAATAATTGAAATATAAATAACATACAATAATTATAGTAGATAATAATAATGAAAATTATGATAATGAGTATGATAATAAGAGGGAAAGAAAAACAAACAAGGTAGAACAGAGATGCACAGTACTATTACTCACCTTCTGACCAATGCCAGACCCCGTCTCTACACCCCAGTCAGCCCCCTTTCCATGCAACTTCTCCAGTTTATACACCAGGTATGACATTCTACAGTGTCCAATATCCCTTTGGCCACTTCAGTCACCTGTCCTGGCTATGCTCCTTCACAGTTTTTTTTCTGATCCTCCTCACTGGCAGAGCATGAGACATAAAAAAAGTCTTTAACTTAGCATAAACACTACTTAGCAACAAACAAAATATCAGTGTGTTATCAACATTATTCTCACACTGAATCCGACCAGCTATAGAGAAGAAATTGCCTCTACCTGAGCAGAAACCAGGACACTGTTCCTTTGCTTCTTTGCAAAAGAATCATGTAGACTGATGCTTATGTGTAAAATTTATTTCATAACTTAGAGGTGCTTGTGTTTCTGCATTGCTTCAATGTAGGTTTAGGGCAAAGGTACATTAGCTCAAACTCACCCTGCTGTAGTTCCCAATGTGTGTGTTTGCCCCATGGACTCCTTATTCAGCTTCTGCCGTCTCCCATTACAAGTACAACTTGTGCAGTTTGTGTTCTATTATTCAAACCTCCCTATATTATTTCTTAACCAGATTTCCACCTTTACACTGATTTACCCTTTTCCTTAACTGTTAACTGTTTCATTCTTGAAAGGCCTGCCATGGATCTATTTTCATTGTATCTCACATAATATATTAACATCCTAGTAAGAAGCTTCTGCTTTAAGCATAAGCCCAAAGCTTAACTGGTATTCATTTATCTTGTCAAACCTAATCTGGTCCATGTAATTATATTAAAGACAGCCATTGCTATCAATTATCTCAGTGCTGCAGTTATCATCCAGGATAAAAGTCTTGTGGGAGGCACTTTTCAGTAGCCAGCACCTCTGCTAATCCCTCAAACTCTCTGCCAAACCAGTTCACTTACCTGAAGCTGCCTTTTCATGTTCCTGTGTGGTTCATGCTATCTGTATCTGCAAAAGTCCCCTGAAAGACCAACTGCACAACCTTCCACTGTTCAAAATGTTGACAGAGGAACACAAAATCTCTTTTCTGTCCTGCCTGAATAGTTGATGTTCTCTGCCTCTGACTCAAGGGACAGCAAGCCTTTTTTAAACTCCAGAATGTTACAAATATTGCTTGAAGCCTGTCAGAGGGTTGCTCTAGCAATCAGAACTGTCAGCTGTAAAGTTGCTGCATATTCCATTTTTCCTCTGTACTTCTCATTCTTGTGAGTTCCTTCTCTGTGTTCCTCTGTTTAGCTCTGTTGTATAAATACTGTCTCCCTGCCACATTCAGCTATAATGAGCCGCAATGTTAACTGATATCAGTAAGTTTACAGAATGCAGGCCACTTCTGTCACCTGACAGAGAACTTTCATCGACCCTATGATCTGCTTATGACTGTTGTCTGCATATCCTTAATGGACTTCCTTCACTGGTAAGGAAGATACTTTCTGAAGGAAGCACCTCATTCTCCCTTGTGCACAACAGCCCCCTGAAACCTTTCCTGCCTGTTCAGCTCTCTTGTGACAGTCACAGTGGTGATACCGTACCATGGATTTTTGTCAGGCTGGCACTGAACAATAAGTATGAATTGTTTTTCTGGTTTTGCTGGTGATGATTTATAAGTACTTTGCAATTTCATTTTTTATTTTTTAATGAGTATTACCTCTTCCAGAGCTTAGCTAAATCTCAGTTTTATTCTGAGATGTGTGTGTATTGTATGTGTATTTGTAATGTTCGCTCTACTACAGATTGAACCATAGCAGTAGGGAGATCACTTTCTAGAGAACTCAGATCTGTGTTTAAACACCAGGGTTGAAGACTTTGCTCTCATACTTCATTTCAAAGGAGCAGGCAGCTTTTAGTGTGGTTTAACATCTGGATGAAAAACCACTTGTAGTTAAAGTCTTGACTTTTGTCCAACTTTCTTTGAGACTTCTTTGATTATAAAGTCAAGAACTGACTTGGGAGTTCTCATCTTAATCCTGTAGCTTCACTGCAAGAAAGTATGCTACCCTAACAGAACAGACAGTATCTTTTCCTGCTGTTCAGAGCTTCACATTCTGACGTGGTATTTAAGATGTGATACTGAGCATATTTACTCAGCCAAAGATATATCTGCTAAATGAGCCTCAAGAAAGCCTTTCACACCTATGAAACTGGAAACTTTACCACAAACACTGCTCCAGGTTCATAAGGGAAAAGGAAGGGAGAAGAAATATGGGCTGTGAGCAGACTTCTCAGTCTTCATGGCCAAATGGAGGATGCACTGGTTGACAGAGGAAAAGAGGAAGCTGGTATTGACATAATATGTGATTTACTCAATCTGTTGTATGCACATATAGACAGCTGCCTCACAGCCCTTGTGCACTGAGGAGTGTCTTTATGCAGGCAGGTGTCAGCTGTTGAGTCAGATGCTTCCAGGCAAACCTTTCTCCACGCTGATGAATGTTTATTTTAGAAATAAGAAGAGTTCTTTTGTATCACTTTCATATGGTTTAAACACATAAAAATGACAATAATTTCATTTTTTAGAACTAGTTTGGGAGGTCGTTGTCTAGAAAATTGTTTCCTTTTCCTGTGCAATGTTCAATTGTCTTGACATTGCTGGAAGGTACTCTGTCAGGGTTAAACTACATCCCTAGATAAATTTCTTACAACACCTAACACCTTAGAATGATTTGGGGTTTACCATTTACTTATGGTATACACAGGTTCCCTGTGCATGTGGGAACTAATCCAGAGCTGTTGCCTACACAGTGCTTTGGGTCAAGACTACAAGTTCTACCTACATCATTTGCTTTTTCCAGATTGATTATGGAGGTTGCTAGAGTGTTTTTTTCTGAAGGCTTGTAGCCCTACTGGGGCAACAACTAATTCTTGCAGCTTGTCTTGCCATGAGCAGCTGCTTACTAGCCAGTATCACTTTCTGGTCTCTCTGGCTAGCAGAAGTATTATCTGAGGTGCAGTTCTTGAGGCAATGAGAGAGACATTTCACAACTGAGATAACAGTGCATTATTGTCCCTGTTGTTATTCGTGACACTTCAATGCCTTGAGGCTCCTGTCAAGCTGAGACTCCCACTGTGCTAGCTGATAGAGAAAGACAGAATAAGATAACGTCCCTGATGTAAGATTACAGCCTAAGCGGACAGCATGGACCAAGCTCAGGGGAAAAAANAAAAAAAAAAAAAAAAAAAAAAAAAAAAAAAAAACAACACCAAAAAAACAACCAAAAAAAAAAAAAAAAACCACCACACAAAAGTATTGTGATTTTGTGAATGTGAAGCTGAGACACAGGTGGGAGAACAGTATGATCCAGCTCAGATCCAGCCTGAGTCTTCACTTTGGAGCCATACTCACAGGCTAGCCCATGCTTCAGCAGTTCTGGTCTCATTCACCTCTAGAGTTCAGCAAAGAGTCAGGAACAAGATCCTGCTCTCTTGATACTCTCGTTCTTCATCTGAATTGCTGGGGCACAATATGGTATTGATACCTTTTTTTGCTATTGAAAGAAAGAAGGAAAGTTCATCTGTAATTAAAAACTAGATGTTTAGAACTTTGCAAATCTTCATGTCATGTGTTGGAACTTTTTGAAACAGCCAGAAGCTGATAACAAATGCCCAAGTTTAATTCAAAGACCACAGGAAATATTTTTGTTAACTATGTCAATACAATTTCCCTATTACAAGTAGCATAGTTGAACTGGTTTTTGAGAGGATCTGTAACATTTTTAGATTTACATTAATAGTATGGAATAGCTGTCCTGTGGCACTAATCAGGTTTTTCAGATTATTGAGCCTTTTTTGGCCATTGGAGCTTCGAAGTTGATCTCTTTGTTTTATTCAGTGGAACTGTGAGTATTTACATTTTGAAAGCCACTGGCCATGATTAATTGTGGAAACTGCTTGTTTACGTGGAATTAAGTATATGCATAAGCATTGCTTAGACAAGCCTAATTTATTTAATGGAATGTTACAGAAAATTGCAATTTATTATTGGTCCTTTAGCCGTAGGAGAATGCTATTTCGTAAAAGTAATTGTAATTCATAAAAGTAATTGTACATTACAGATTGTTAGTCTAATTCATATGAACCGGCTAATAAACTTCCTAACTTGTGTTTTTCTGTTCATAAAATCTGTCCATGCTAAATCACTTTGTTAGTTTCTAGTTCCTGGAAATGCAAGAAATCCAGTGTTTCAGTTCACTGGGTTTTTCCTAAAATTTTGTCTGTAGTTTTCAGACCCTTAGCATTGTTTGTAAATGCTAAGAAAACCTAAAGAAAAACATTGCCTTGAGCAGGCAGATCTAGTAATTCTGAAACTACTTCAGAAACTACTGGGTCTGCCTGTCTTCATGTGCATTGTATGTCCATATAGTTGACCAACTCTAAAAAAACTACTAAGACATCCTTACAAAAGAAGGAAATCATTATATATATATTTTTAATATTATCTCCAACAGTACAAGTATTCTAGAAACTAATTGGTAAACTTAGTAGGATAATATTAGTTCAAAGTGTTGCAAACACCTTTAACTGTTATAAAATAATTCTACAGCCATGTAATTCTGTAAGATTATCACTGGTTTTCTCTGTGCTTCTTAGGACTTTGAAATTCATGTATGTCATTTATGGGTTCAGTTATCTGCACATCCCTACTGTACTTTACATGTGTCTGCTCTATTCTACTTTTTTACTTTCCATCTATGAAAGCCCAGAAAAGTCACTTGGGACTACGAAAGTACAAGGGTAGGAGGTATTTGACCTCACAGTTTGCAAGGTCCTCTAAGGAATCTCCTCTTTAATGCAGCTGGATAGAATTGTGAACCAACCGATGTTAGTTACGGGATAGGGCAACAGATGCAACCCACAACATCCAGATATTTCAAACACTGGAAAAGCAAATCCTTTCTCTTTATGGAAACAAAGCATTTCTTTCTGGAAGAAACAGATACCCTTTACTGAAGAAGCCAAGATGTCCAAAGGGTTTATGTGGCTTTCTAGCCACTGAGATGTGAACTGCCAACAGAAACATTTTGCACTTATCCCAATAACAAACAAAATGTTGCTGGAGGCAACAGCTACTGTCAGAACTTGAAAAAAAAGAAAATCTGGCAACTAACCATGCATCAAAATAGATTCTGAAGTAAGAAAATGCCTTCTTTTCACCACCTACTCAAATATCTCACTTTAGATTGTGCCAAAACTGAAGGGTAGATGATATCCACATTAATTCTGGCTAACAGTTTCATGGGAAAAGCTGGGAAGATCTCTCCCTCTGGATCATTCATATGGAGAGCATACTCCATCTTAGCTTAACTGGCTGCCATATGTCACTCCTGTTCCACTGATAAATAGCTCCCAGTACATGTATCCAGATTAGTGTCCTTTAGTGTATTATGGTCTGGAAAATGACCATGGGAGCTCCTCACTCAGTGTGCAAGATGCATTTATTATTAGAAAGGGTTAAACAGATTGTTGTCATTGCTACTAACAGAATCAACAATATTGTCTAAAAGCAAACTACAGTGTCATTAGTGCTTACAGTGAGGCTCAGGATTTTTATAAAATCAGAGAATGTCACCAGCAGATGGAGCACAGTAGGGGAGCAATGTGCCTTTGGTCCATCAGGATATCATATAGGGAGGAAAGAAAATTTCTTACATGCTAGCTGTTTACATTTGTTAAAGGCGTTAACTTGAAAGGGAGGAAACATGCTCAAAAAATAACTTTATAAAATAAAAAGATGTTAGAATTGTTCAGTGATCATAGGGTAGTACAATCTTAAATGGTTATTTGTGTAGTGTGTTTGTTAACATGATGTGTTTCACATGGTCTGAGCTATTTCCACTGACTGCCAATCTCAGAGCATCAGAGTGGTTTTTCTCTGCTTCTTCCACAAAATCTGCTTGATTCTGCTGACATGTTTCATAACTTTCCTTCATTATCTGCCTCCATCCTGTGTGGAGCCTGAGGGTAACCTCCTTCATAATCACTCTAAGTTTCTGCCTGGATTTGCTTTCTTCAAATACAGGTCCTCTGAGTCTTCCTTTTCCTGAATTTGTAATTCGCTCCCTCAGCAATCAGTTTAAATAATGTCATGCTGGAAAGGAAGCTACTCTTCAGATTTAGAAAACATGGTGCTATCTGGCTTTCATGTTTTTATTATTTTGGATATGGGAATATATATATGTCAGTGTAGAGTTCTGTGTGAATTTGTTGGGGAGCCTATTTTCTTGTATTTTACTTCTGAATGTAGGACTGATTTTTTGTGTATACATTTCTATATATCTCTGAAGTGCTTTCTAGTTGAGACATGAGTGGAAGGCCTAGTATTTTGAACCATTTCCTGTGTTTAGCTGACAGAATTAGGGGTTGTGTTCAGTACAGCTCAGATAGCAGAAATCTGATTTTAAGGTGATGGGCACTGAAATTCAGTTATCAACAATCCTGTTGATGCAGGATTTACACAGCTAGTTCAGAGAAGATCTAGTTCAGTGACAGGGGTTCATCCAGGGGCTGAAGATGATCCCCTGCTCTCCCATTGCATCTCTCAAGGCCTTAGTACCTCCTATCGCAACAGCACAGTAAAGTCAGTCAGGAATACCAAAGCTGGATCTTCAGAAAGAAATTTATACTCAGCATTTCGTTTTTACATTCCTTTGATTAAACTTTTGCTAATATCTTCCTTTTTTTTATTTGTTTAAGATAGGGGGAGAAAACCAGCTAATTAAATCCACTCTGATTTGAAATACATTGTCCATGCTCCTACAGACAAAGAAACTCCTACTGTAGGACACAAAACATTTGCTGTGATATTGCAGGAATCCCAGAGACTTGCAGTCCAAGAACTTCTGACAAGAGGTGAAAATGCAGAACTGCAAATATTCGTCTTAGCCTCATCCTCCAGCTACAAGATTGACATTGATCAGAGAAGGAAAATTCCCTTTCATTTACTGTTTCTTCATTCCATTTGTCATTATAATAAGAGAAAAATTAAGGTGAATTTATTCTGTGCTTAAGATTTTATCTCCTGACCCCTTCACAGATGGGAGATTGGGAAATGGAGCTCTTGCAGTCTTACCTGTGGGGTTGGTTTGCAGACACGAGATGTCTTCTGTTCTCATCTACTATCAAGAGAGACCAACGAGACTGTGATTTTGGCAGATGAGTTGTGCTCTAAACCCAAGCCATCCCTCGTGCAAGCCTGTAATCGCTTTGATTGCCCACCCTCCTGGTATCCTACAGAATGGCAAGAGGTAAGAATTTATGTGTAATCTCGTTTTATGACTGCTAAAAGTAGTCATGGTGCACATTTCAGTGGTCAGAGGGCTGGAGCACCTCTCCTACAGGCTGGAGAGCTGCAGCAGAGAGGGCTTGAGGGACACTTCAGAGCAGCCTGACAGTTCAGGGAGTGTGTCTGCAATAAAGATGAAGAGAGACTTCTGACAAGGGTATGTAGCAATAGGAAAAAGAGTAATGGATTTAAACTGAAAGAGGCTAGATTTAGTTCAGATATTAGGAAGACTTTTCTTATGTGAGGGTAGTGAGGCACTGAAACAGGTTGTGCAGGGGAGATGTGGATGCCCCATTCCTGGAAGTGTTCAAGGCCCAGTTGGATGTAGGTTTGGGCAGCCTGGTCTAATGGAAGCTGTCCCTGCCCAGCAGGGGGGTAGAGGGGGGATGGGGTGGGGTGGAACTAGAAGAACTTCAAGGTTCCTTCCAACGCAAACCGTTCTATGATTCTATGATTTTGCTTTAGCCCATCAAGAGGAATCATTAATCATTCTGACAAGCCATTAAATAACTGCAAAGCGTACATTTCTTGCTCTTAAAAAAATGCATCAGTGTTTCCAGAGGTAAATAATGACTGTATCTATTTCTATATGCAAAGTTAGTGGAAAATCTTAACAACTGGCTGTAGATTTCAAACAAAAATATCTGGAATATGTTGGTCAGCTGCAATAAGTGAGCTTGGGTCAGCTATGTCAAAGTTTTTAGTAATACTAAATGAGAAGGATTAAGGATAAGAGAGTCTAAGGCATTTTGAGTATTTCATATATTCTCAAATAATAGTTTAGTGCAAGAAAAATTCCTCATCCTTCCGTTAAGAAATGTGTGTTAAGCACTTCCCTTTGGGAGATGGATGCCTTATTACACTAAATATAAAAACTGCTGTCTACACAATGGATCTGTACAAGGCTTTCCATCTTTAGAAAGCACCCTGAAATGAGTTAATTTGCTGATATCTGGTTGCAAATTAAAATACTTGTGTAATTCAAAAGACTTAAAGATGCTTCTTTAAATGGTTGTAATACTACACAGGAAGAAAGGATCCTGCACTACTGTCAAGACTAAAGGAAAAATTTGCTGTATGATGCAGGTGTAAGCAAAACGCCTGTCTAAATCTTCATTTTTGATGTGTACGTGTCTTCATTCTATACTATGTGAGCATTTTACATTACATATGTCTGTTCAGTGTCTGTATATAAAATCTGGTCTTTACTTGAGAGCCAGGGAGTTGTTAATGTACACACCTAATGAAGTTGGTAAGTCCATGAAGCTAGGAGAGCTTTGGGTTTGGGCAACCAACCAAGTAGAAAAAATTATGCCAGTCTGATGGTCTGTCAAAGCTAGGTAAAGAAAGCTACAGCTTTAGTCCTGTGTTCAAAACAATTCAGTGATATTTCTTGCTTTGTCTACTGATACTCACACACACATATATACTTAGCTGTACTTTTCAAAATTTCTAGACTATAGTCATAATAAATGCTATATTTTCAAATAGGAAATACTGTTCTACTTGTTCATAATGTAATAATGTTAAATCAAGCATTTCAAAATTAGGATATGCTAGAAGGAGCACCTATGCTTGTTTAAGTCCTATAATTGGCCACAGTCCTTGTAGAAAGCAATTTTCTGTAAGTTTATGTGAACAATCAGAACAGATGTACGTTATAGTATGAGGAAAAATTTATTTTCTGCTAACAGTGATCATTAGCTGTAGGCCACAGTAGAGCGGTACCAAATTGTTTCTGCTAAAGCTATCTCCAAACAGATTTTTTCAAGATTGGAACATCTTCCTCAACAGTGTAAACATGCGTACTTCCACCTGTCTAAAGTAATTTTTCCCCCTGTTCAAGGGCTTTCAAATGCTGCCTCTTTGAAAGGCTTAGCATATCTTGGTGAAGAGGTGCGGAGGTGCCCCTCTGGGAGAAGGGCCCTGGGAGTTGAGGCATGGGCTATGGGGTTTCCAGGCTCCCTGAAATTATCTTATCCCCTATGGGCCCTTGGTGCCCCCCGCCCCTAAAACTGTGGCTGTCCCAGGATTCCTGGGTCTTTGGTAGTCAGTCTGTGCCTGACCTGGCTGCCATGAGGCCAGAGAAATAAAACCATCCATGAACATCTATCAAAAATATTGTTGTTTTTGTTGTTCCTGATTCTTTCTACGGGCCAAATTTGCCTTCAGGGAAGGGTGCGAAGACCCCACCGCAGCAAGGAGGAAGCTTGAATACGTATAAAAGCTTTAACAAGTATGTTAATCAGAAATTGAAACAAAGTGCTCAGTTCACACTTGTGGTAGCTGGTGTCTTCCAGCCTGAGAGAGCACCTGTGCTGTAATTTGTTGCTGTAGTTCAACAAAGGTCATTTTGTACCTCTTCTGCCTTACTTTCACAGACCTTTCAGGCTGGGCACTGAGGATTTCCAGTGCTTACCTTTCACTGGAGGAAAACAGCACAAAACAGCATGAAAAATGTGCTTCTCTACCTACTGTCTCCTGCTTCAGTTCAGATTAGTACTGTGACAGAAAAAAACCTCTAATCCATCGAAATCAATTTCCATTCTCTCATTTTTTAAGGATGTCTGTGTTCTTTCTTTGCAACACAATCATCTTTACAAGTATTTCCACCCTGTAGGAAAACTAGACCTTGCAGCTCAGTCTCATGCAGGTTTCCCATCTAAAAACCTGCACTATGAGGCTTGTGCATTACACTTAGGGATTATTAAAGCTGTTGGCTTCTGAGATGTGGAAAGAAAAAAATCGTTTGGAAAGGATGTGAGTGGCTGAGACAACTTCTGGGGGTGATCTCTAGTCATGCAGCAAAACTGCTGTGGATCCCTCCACCAGAGGAAACCCCAAAGAAGGATTTCTTTCCTTGCATTAAAGGATCCACAACACCTCCCCTCTCCCCAGGCTCCTGAGAGGATTCCCCCATGCAGGAAGATGAAGGGCACTTCAAGAAGGTGCCTTCCTCACCCTAGGGAAGGTCCTTTAAAGCTTCCCCAACAAGAGGAAAGGGTAAAATCTGTTCGCCACACAGCCTGGCTTCAATACATTTCTTTGGCCTCATCAGTGGAGTTTGTAGTGCTTTTCAAAGCACTCACTCACACTGGTTTAATGGGGGGTATTTTTACACAAAAAAAAAAAAACCAAAACCAAAACACCACAAAACCCATTCCTTACAAATCAAAGCAAAACTGAAGTGGATAGTTGAAACTGTCATGAAGAAATGAAGGACATTCCTGACTTTTGAACATCATGAATAGAGTTCTGGCATACTTGGTTACCCTTAATTCTTTCTGATATTACTGGACTCTGANAGATTTAAACTGTAATGACCAGTGTTTTCTTTTCTAAGCCTTTTATGCTTGTAGGGAAGGATTGCCTGTATTAAATGCCATTCGAAGCCCCAGTGTTCCTGGCAGACAAACACACTATAATTATCAGTGTTTTAACATTACAACAATTTTTAAAACACATCTTTACATATTCCAGACTATTTATTTTAAAATATTTCTGTCTTTACTATATGCATTAGAATCTTTATCATTTTTTGTATCAAAATGTGTATATAAGCTTTTATTTTTACAAGGCCCTGTACATATCTGTTCTGTATACCTGAAATAAGAGACATCCATTAGTAAATCTTCATCCAACTTTATTACTGAATAAGTGCTATAGTCTCAGTCCCAACATTCCTTATTTGCTCTTGAGTGCTATCTTTGCTCCGAAGATAATTAGAACAATGACTTGAAAATAAAGTCAGCACAGGAAAACTGGTAGTATTTTTTTATATTTTCCTAGCTATTTTTAATCCTTACATAAAATGTCTCCGCTAAATCTTCACGTGTCAGACATTAAAAAACAGCAGAGACACCTTCTGAGAAAAAAGTGTTTACTCCTTTTGCAGGCACTTTATCTTACCATGGAGTCATAGCAGAGAACTCATTTTGAGAGCAAGGAAAAACCTGTATTGTTGTACACCTTGAGTGAGAGCAGTGTAAAATTAAACCACATAGGAGACTATGGAAAGGGACCTGCAGGTCCTGGTCAATGGCAAGTTGAACATGAGTCAGCAGTGCCCTGGCAGCCAGGAGGGCCAAGCGTGTCCTGGGGTGCATCAGGCACAGCATCACCAGCCAGGCAAGGGAGGGGATTGTCCCGCTCTGCTCTGAGCTGGGGCAGCCTCACCTCGAGTGCTGGGGGTAGTTTTGGGTGCCACAATATGAGAAAGACATTAAACTATTAGAGAGTGTTCAAAGGAGGGCCACAAAAATGGTGAAGGGCCTTGAGGGGAAGCCGTATGAGTGGCTGAGGTCACTTGGTCTGTTCAGCCTGGAGAAGGGGAAGCTGAGGGCAGACCTCATTGCAGCCTACATTTGCCTTGTGAGAGGAAGAGGAAGGCAGGCATTGATCTCCTCTCTCTTGTGACCAATGACAGGACCCAAGGGAATGGCCTGAAGCTGAAGCTGTGTCGTGGGAGGCTGAGGTTGGATATTAGGAAAAGGTTCTTCACCCAGAGGGTGGCTGGGCACTGGAACAGGCTCCCCAGGGCAGTGGTCACAGCACCAGCCTGGCAGAGTTCAAGAAGCATTTGGACAATGCTCTCAGGCAGATGGTGTGACTCTTGGGGCTGTCCTGTGCAGGGACAACATTATGTAAGTGAATGAAGTCCAAGAAGCAAGAAAAGATGTGTTTTGCCTTATCTCTGGTAGAGTTGGAAGGGCAGAGAGACTTTCTGAGATTTGACTGATTGACAGTAGGAATATTCTTTGTGGTATTCACAGTGTGTAACCCATTTTGTATCTTGTATATGGTAACAGTCCTTAGGCAATGTTGGAATAATACTTTTAATCATATTTTTCTTCCTCCTCAGGAATAAAAAGTCCTCAAATGAGAGGCTGATAAACATTTTGGTCTGTTGAAAACTTATGTTTTTCTTGCTTAATTTTTTGGAAGCCTTTGACCTTTGTAATATTCTAAATAAGTAGAAAAAGCTAATTTTACACATTAAAAAGCAAATCAAATATAAAAATGTCTTTCTGCACTTCCTTTCTGTCTTTTGAGGAAAATATTTATCCTAAATATTCAGGCTAGCATTAAAGTTCATGCAGCTCTTTGTCTAAGAGAGAAAGGCCTCTCAGGACTGCAAGATTTGCTATAACACCCCCTTTTTAACTGCTTAAGTATACATTTTAATACTTCTTCATATTATTGTCTAATTCTCTTGAATAATTGCCACCTCACAAGCTATAAGCAACTCCTGATCATGTCAGTGTAATGCAAGCTCCCCCTTTCTTTTGCTAGAAGAAAGGAGAAAAGGAGTTGAGCTGGCTGAAATGAGCAGAACTGGGAGCCTGTTACCAGCCTCAGGAAAAGGACCCTCAGGAAAAGGGGCTGAGCAACTAAATTTACAAAAAATATTCAGGAAAGCTACTAAATTTGGTTATTCAAAATTTCCTGCCTTGCTTGAGTAGAAAAATGGATACAGAGAGGGATATTTACATTAAAGACAGAGAGGAGGTGTGTTCTCTGGATATTATCATTTCAATTTACTTATCTACTGCTGGACTTTTCCGCTCTCTCGGACACTGTTAGTAGTCACTGTCAGAGCTCAGACAGAGATTTAGATTCTCCACATCACATGCAAGTGTCTCATTTTCCAGGTGGAGAGGACAAATTTTCCACCTCCGTACTGAAATGCTGACTCACTGTTTCCATGTCTTTTGTAACAATACCTTAAAACAGAACATTTTGGAAATACTGAAGCATTTTTTCTAAATTTTAGCAAAATAAGCTGCTTCCGTTTTCCAAAATATTTTTGACATTTTTAAAAGCAGCCAACTTTGAGGTCTCTGAAATTTTTAGTTTATGTTTTCTGTTTGGCCAAGACCAAGTGTTGATTTCTACCCTAATTCGCAAGTATATTTTGCAGCAAGTGGGGTGATGCATAAGGTGTAACAGAAGGTGTCTGTCTCTCTTTTCTCAGTGTTCACAGACCTGTGGTGGTGGTGTCCAGAAGCGAGATACACTCTGTAAGCAGCGCCTGGCAGATGGAAGCTTGTTAGAGCTGCCAGAAACCTTCTGCTCCCTGCCAAGGACTGTTACAGAACAGGCCTGCAAAAATGAGGATTGTCCCAGTGAGTGGCTTCTCTCTGACTGGACACAGGTACGCTATTCATATGCGTGAGTATTGTACAGGTCTTGGAGATGAAGTTCCTAAGCAAACTGGGATAGAGGAGCCAAATAAGGTCAGACCCCACAAAGCATGTTATGCCCAGTTTTGCCCTGTAATCTCTCCTTATCACCCTGGTTGGGGTTGTTGTCACTAGCTCCATGTTCCTCTTTGGTGACCACAGATATACTTTAGGCATCTGGCCAAACCATTAAGACCCTTCTGGTTTAAACACAAATCATGCTCAAAACAATAAATCCCTGTCTCTGTCCATGCCTATGCTTATCATTCCATCCAAGGCACTGATGAAGAATAGTCTTTATTACCCTAGGCTAACTCTTTGTTCCCAAAATTTAGCTGTTCTGATGTCAATAGTCTTTTCCTCTTGGGGCCACTTCAACCCCTTCCTATGATAAAGAGAAGACAAAAGAAAAAGAGGGGAGGGAAGAGAAGGAGAGGGGAAGGGGAAGGGAGGAGACATATTATAAAAATACAATTTGACCTTATAAGTCAAAGCAAAGGCAGAGGTCGATGCCAGTAAGCATGAAAATCATTCCACATCATGCAGTCTCTGCCACCACTCTTCCAGTCCTCTTTCATGGAAGGTAGTGGAAATTGCCTTATGGAAATTGTAAAAGAAATACCAATGACCCTACAGAGCTGTCCTACCTGCACCCTTCTTAGGGTGATCTGTCTGGGCGTTTTACTCAAATTAATGGATGTTTTCATAAAGCCTTCTGCGAGGAGACACATAGGCATTCTGGCAGTGAAAATGATGATTACAATGCTCTACCCATTTTCCAGCTCTTTTTACAGACTGCTGCTTGGGTTCCAGTGCAAAGGCGCTGCCTGTATTTAATTTTCCACGATGCTGTATGCATAAATATGAAACTGAATAATCATGATGAAGTCCATCAAACAATGTTCACTTGTGCAACAAGCAGCATAGTCTGTTATTAGAGGGTTTATACTCTTCTGTGTAAGCCATGTGTAGTAACTACAAGGCTGAGGTAATTCATTGATGACTAAAATACTCATCCCTTTATTATTCCTGAATAGATTTGCAACAGCAAAGCTTAGAGATTAAGCTTAGGCCAGATTTTATCAGACCAGAATGCAACTGTGATCTGCAATTTAAGGAGGTCTGCTCTTGGACATGAGCAGGAGTTTTTCCAGTCAGCAGACACGGACACATAGAAACGAAGTGCAAAGGCTGGCTTTGAGCTGTAGCACAGTACCACTAAAACAAGGGGCACCATCAGACAGAGAAGCAGTGCTAACAGGAGCATGAAAAGAATCTAAGCCTTACAGGACAGAAAATAACAGATATTTCATCTCCTTACTGAGCCTGCACTGTTTGTAGCTGCACAGTCAGATGCTGCTCTGCTTTATTCCACTGCAACATTTTGAAAACTCTACCTGTTCTATCCTGTGGTGTATGTATGCAATGTGGATATGGGAGGTGAGGAGGGAGTGCATGACAAGGAGCACCTTTTTTGTTCTTCCTAATGTTTCTCATCCTGTTCCTAGTGTTCAGTGAGCTGTGGAGAAGGCACACAAAGTCGAAATGCTATTTGCAGAAAGATGCTGAAAACTGGGAGCTTTGTTATCATCAATTCCTCACTCTGCCTCCCTTTGCCATTCTCATCCTTGATCAGGCCCTGTGCACTAGGCCCCTGTGCAAGTAAGTGGAAAAAGTGTTTGGCATTGTCTAGGGCAAAGGGGCTTGGAAGTCCTTCACTAAGCAGTCCATGCTATTTCCTGCTCCATGCCCTCCCTTGCGGTAGCATTACTCAGTCTTGTGGAGTGGGTTTTTCTCTATGTGAACAAGTCCAGCCAGTGGAAGAGCACTACAGATTTTACTAATGGAGCTGGATGTGAGCCAGTGTGCTGGAAGGGAACTACTAGTTTCTAGCAGAACTGGCTCAAAATTCTCACCAAAGTCTAGATCTGAATTTCACAGCTGGAATGTGGAGGCTCAGAGATACTGCACAGGAGCCTGAGGGCAGGTGCAAATAAACTCTCTGCTAGAACAGCTGCAAGGAAAATGGTTGGTAAGGGATTTTGCTGATGATCATTTAGAAACTTATTATTTCATTATGTCACTCCAAATCCTCTATGACCTGGGATTTTTAATGAACCATGCCACACACGTTAGATGTATTTTATGTTGGTAGTTCATGCATTTGTTGTTGCCCCCTGTATACTCTTCTGCAGTTTGCAGTAAGCCAGTTGGATATGTAAAAGTCAGCCTAGCTTCAGCTTGACTCTGAAGCTGCTGAATGTTGAGTATGTAGGGAGAAAAGAAGATCTAATGTTTGGAACCAAAGCTTAGACCAAATGTTGCATGATATTTACTAATAATGTGCCTGTGCAGCTTAATTTAGTGCTTCATAATAAGTATCTCTGACACAGAGATCTGGAAACCAGAAGGACGCACTGAACTAGTGCACTTTAATAGTATTTACCATGTTTTTAAGACTAGCCCAGAGTTTTGTTCTGTTCAACATTACTTCTTCGCGTAGCAAGACTTTCATTCTTCCTTACTGTTGTCACCTGCAAGATCATGTTGTCTTTGAAGGTTTCGATGGTAAACACTTCTCTATTCAGTGCATTTCTCAAGTAACAGTCTTTGTTTAAGTATTTTAACGACATGAACTGTGTTTCCACTCAAGTTTTCTCTCTCCCATAAAGCTTTTGTCCCTGACTAGTTGGTTTCTGCATATACTGCGGGCTACTTTTGCATTCCTAAAGTGTGTCTTGTTCTTCCTCTTATTTTGATTGTTCAAATTTAATGTCCAGCAACTGGTGGCCAGTTTCTCCCATTACTGTCTAATGGGTCAAATGCTGCCCACAACAGTGTAAACTACTTGTTTTGTTTAATGGTATCACATACTAATAATATAATGATATTTCAGGGCACAACAGACCAACTCATAAGCAAAGCCCCCATATTATGGCTATAAAGCAAGTTTACATTCAGACAAGGAAACAGAAGAAACTGCACTTCATTGTGGGTGGATATGCCTACCTGCTGCCCAAAACTTCTGTTATCCTCCGATGTCCTACCAGGAGGTTCAGGAAATCAATGATCACTTGGGAGAAGGATGACAAGAGGCTTGTGAGTTCAGCTCACATCACCATTGCGCCCTACGGGTACATGAAAATCCATCATTTGAAGCCTTCAGACACTGGGACGTACACCTGCACAGCGGGGTCAACCCGGGAGCATTTCATAGTTAAACTGATTGGAAGCAACAAGAAGATCATTGCTGGGCAGCCAGCTGGTATTAGGGAGGAAGAGGGCATGAGGAAGGCTGGCTTAAGTGATGCCTTGCGAACAGAGGATAAACATCTCAATGGGATTTTCTTCAATGGTAGCAAGGCTGAAAAGCGAGGACACCTTGCTAACCCCAGCAGATGGTATGACAATATTGTCTCGAGGCTGCTACAGCTCAGGGGCTGGCCAGGGGAAAATTTGGAGCCCTGGGAAGCCCAGGAGTCCATGGAGAGAAATGCATCCTCAGAGGAGGACCAGAGCCGGGAGCATAGCCTGTCATTTATGATGGTCACAGAGCAGAAACGCTTGGATGATATCGTAAGGAATTTGTCGCAACAGCCTGAGGAGCTTAGAGATACCTACACTGAGCAGCTTGTTGTGCAGTTGGCTCATGAGGTTTTCAAAAGCCACTTGGAGCACCAGGAATTTGTCCTCAAAGCATCAAGGCGAAAAGTTGATTCAGCCTCAGTGGAGTACCCTTTCCACAGACGTGTTTCTGGATTTACTAGCTCCCTGAGGACATCATCTGCTGAAACATTTATTCCCACCTCTGTAGACCTGGCGAATGGCTTGCACAGGCCTCCTCAAAAGCCTGCCATCCTCCGAAAGATTTCAGCAGCACAACAACTTTCTGCTTCAGAGGTTGTCACCCACCTGGGACAGACAGTGGTCCTAGCAAGTGGCACACTGAGTGTGCTGCTTCACTGTGAAGCAGTGGGAAACCCAAAGCCCACCATCAGCTGGGCTAAGAATGGAGAACAAGTGAAATACAATGATAGGTAAAGCCTGTTATTTAACTTATAAGAAAATAATTGATGTTTTGACTCTTCACTTTCCATGTTTTACTGCCTGTCAGTCCTGTGGACAAAACCGTATTTTGCTGTAGTCTGATTCCATAACAGAAAGAAGGGCAAGTGCATGTAAAGTGGCAAATGGGGTAAACAGAGCACTGTAACTCTTCAGCAAGGTCTAGATGGTGGGTCAGGCTGGTGTGGCAGACAGGAACTTTACTTCTGTTTGAGTAAGTAAAAAAGAAGGGATTGTAAAGTACTAAAGGACGTAAGTGCCTAATACAGTCAACAGAGCACTCTGCATCTGGAGACTGGGAGCCTTAGTTTATTTTCCCATCTGAAGGCAGAGATTTTTGCTGTGAAGATTGGTATTGAGAAATGAAAACTGATTGTTGGTTGTTACTATTATCCTCTGTTGGAGCTACGAATTGCATTTCTCCCAGTGCTCCAGGAGGGCCTGACAGACATGGCTGTGGTAAGAGAAGATGGAGGAAGTGAGGCTTCGGCCTTCCACATATGTATCGGTGCATTGAGCTGCCCCAGGATAAACCTCAAGGGGCATTACAGTCACAGTTAACTGCATGTGTTCTGATGAAAGCTGTAAACTGTGGAACCACACTTCATGGCTATTTGCAGCTTTGCTGTCGTCTCAACAGACTGATCATTTAGCATTGGTCTTCTCATGTGAATTGGTGAATCCTCATCCGTTTGAACTCTGGAGTGCTGCTCTCAGGTGTAACCTGAGAAGTTGACATAACAAAATGCTTTTATCAGTATACCACAAAAATTACATTGTTTTTCCTTCAGGTAGCCTTCAATTTCCTATCACTCCACATTATTCACTTGTGTGGAAGAACACACAGAAAGAGGTTACTTTCAGTACTAGTTGTATGCTTAACTGTGTTGATAACATACATTTTTCTCATGGGATTTTATATTTTGGCTCTGTTCTGTGAGAAATCAGTATGTAAGAAGAGGAAAAGAGTGTAGTAGGCAGTAGTAATGACCAACAGAGTACAACAAAGTTGTCCAGGGATCTGCTAGGAGCTGCTTCTGCACAAGATACTGACCTCAGTTAAGACATCTGCATTTAGTCATAAGGTCAGCCTAGGATGTGAGAAAAGATGGGGCCAAAATAAAAATTAATTTCCAGTGTGGTGCCCTTGGATCATCCAGTAAAGTCTTGATTTAGGTAAAATTGCCCCTTCTGTACAGTTACGAAATTAGTTTATTAGCTTCTTCTTTGACTACTGAATCAATGAAAAAATAATTGCATTCTGTAATGATCTGAGTTTCCTGGTTCTTGCCTCTCTGTCCAAAGGCAAATAAGTATATTAAATTTAGCATGCAGAAAAATGGTAGCTTCTGAAGGGTAGAGGTCACTAAGAACAAGAATGTATCTCTGGTAGAAATCACATAATCATGACTTGGACATACAGAATCCCTTCATTTGGACATATTCTTGCGAAAATATCTGTATGCCACCCCCAAAAAAGTTTCATATATATAGATTTTCATCCAGTGGTTATATCCCATTAGAATTGGTCTGCTAAAGTGTTGGGGGTTTTTTTCTCTTCCTGAAATGACTGTAACTTCTGTGGTGTCCCTGAAAGGGAAGGGACATTACAGAAAGTTCTCATATGAGGAATGCTAGTCACTACAGTCATGAGAAAATGGCAAGTTTATTTCACACCCTATAAGCTGTCATGGTATCACAACAAGTATTTTAATTTGGCTGAAATAAAAGAGTCTTATATGATTCCTGAAATTTTAGTTCAGATATTTTATGTATAAAGTTCCTTTTCAACCTTTGTTTTTCCTATTCAGTTTGGCTGAAATAGCCTTAATGGTGTGTTTTGTTTCTGAATTATCAGTCAGTTGTGTGTGTGCTCAAAATCTCTATCAGAAAGACCCAGGAAGGTATCATTTGTTTTCCAGTTAGTAGCATAAGTCATTGACAAGTCTTCTTTAAATGCTGAGGCAGTTTATGAACTTCCTTCTATACTCATCATTTACAGTTCCTCCAGGTTGGTGTGTGGGGGAGGAAATGACTGTGCTCTGAGCGTGAGATGCAACTCAACACCTATATCTATGGAGTTAATCGAAGTTTAGAAATCATGGTGTGTAAAAAAATTGGTTTGTGGATTTTTTCACTGGGTTCTCTAAGAGCTGTGTTCTGGTTTTGGCTCAGAATGCTCTTGCTGCCTGTCAGTCAGCTGTGTCAATGAAAGCTGCAGTTTAAGCAGTCTTACAGTGTACTGCTGTAAACTGAAAGGCCATCTACATGTGGTGGTGTCTGGTATGCTTGACCTGTCTTTCAGCTCTGCAGCTTGTTTTCTTCGTACTTTGCCAGCCATTGAATGGAGAAGAGGATTTTCCAGCCCACTTCTGTCTTAACGGGAATAAGAAAATAAATACAGATGGGCTTGCCTGTACTAGTATTGAAGAGATGGCTGAGAAAGGCCAGAGAGTAGTGCTGAAGTTCCTCAGGTCACACCCTACTGAATATACTGAGATTTCAGAAGTACTTGGTTGGTACTGTGATTTTTAGAGTGTAGGCTGCTGGTTTTAGGCTGGGTGACAGCTACCTGTTTTGTATATACAAACCACTCAGATAGAGGCATTCACTTTCATACATTGTGGCCATGAATTTTGTCTGAGCCAATAATGATGGTTGATGTACGACTTTATTCCCATTGCCCCATTCCATGAGCTGTTTTATCCACCTAAAAGAACGTCTCCTATTGCATAGCTATGCTTGCAAAAATTAATTTCTTTGGCTTTATTCTAGGTACGGTCACAAAGCAATATAACAAAGGTCCCCAAAAAGTGCTGGTTTTCAGTTACTCAGTAGAATGAAAACATATGGCACAAAAAGCTGCAGCAGTTCAAAATATCTGTGGTTCCAGTAAAAGATCCCCCATTTGTGTCTGCATATTCAGCCCGAGTGCATATTTAACAGGAGGGTCCATACTCTCTCCTAAGGTTAAAGTGTCAAATTTACACCAGCATGGGTTCTGAATGCCATTTCAGAGCCTACTAGTATCTATACCAAAGTCTGTAGAGTGCTGTATGTGTTGGAAAATGTTTTATTTTAGAGAAAATTCAGATAAAGTTCCTTAGGGATCAGTTTTAAAAGTGAAAAATCTTTGAGGAATTTATAAACTGTTTAGTAAGGCTTGCAAGTATGCTGCAATTTCTGTCACAGGGGATCCACTGGTATTTGATAATTCAACTGCTCTAAAACAGAAATAAATTTTATAAAAGGAAATAAAGCAGCATGTGAAGAGTAAGTGTTTGCGAGGTGCTGTCTGATTTAGTCATTGATGTATGTCCTGCGAAGTACGTTTTTGTCTTGGAGGCAGTGCAGTGTGGAACAATTGAGATGAGACTGATTAAATATTAAGCTGCATTATTTTCAGTCCATAAATGAGATTCTGAAGACATGCTGGTGACATAAAGAATTGATACAGCTGGTATTTTTTTCCACCCCTGACAAGCAACTCAATACCTAACAAAAATAGCAATCTATGAGCAAATAGGGAATTCAGCCCAAATAATTCTATACAAAGAGGACTAGTAAAGGATCTGCTTTCAAGAAAAGCAGCTATGCCAAACTATGATGCACAAATAACAGAATTATTGAAAAGAAAAAGACATTATGTCCCTCTGGAGAAGGACATTGAAAGTTGGGTTGAAAAGATAGGAAGATGGAGCTGTGTTGGAGTTTATTTCTTTAAAAAGGCAAGTATTTACCTGGACTATTTCTGTTTCTAAAAATACTTGTACTGGATCTTGAGGTGACGTAAGCTGACAGAGAGAGATCCATGTTAGGTGATAAACAACAAACAAATTATGCATCCTTGTGTTTTATAAGGTGTGATATTAGACAAGTTCTTTCCTCAACCTGAAGGTGTCAGAAACATTTATTAAAATTATTTTAGGGGTCTTGTAAGCATTAGTTTGATGTAAACTGGAAGATCTGCCTGCATACTATATTTTCACACATGCAGACAGAACACAGAGAACTTTTAAATGCTACAGGCTGTTACAATCTGGGACAACTTCTGAAGATTTAATGAATTCCATGTAGCAATGGAAGCAGTCAGTATTAAACTAAAAATTTACATGTGATATACTGATGCATGCTAACACGAGTTCTGCAAGTAAAAAGATCTGTTAGTTGCTGTCACTGTTAGCAGTGGCTATCTAGTCAGCCCTGCTTATGACTAAGAGGTAAGAAAAACGTCCTTGACAGCAGAAGTGGGAAGGGAATTATTTCAGCCATTTGTGGTTTTTTGTGCAAACACAGACGCAGTTTTAAAAGTATTAATGTTTGTTTGGCAAATGTGCGTTTTTCTAAGCCTTTACAAAACTTGTTTAACAACAGGCAGCTCTTTTATTGATAATGACTATTTTTATTATTACTCACAAAAGCGTAAAAAAACAATGTTAACTCTGAAGCTTTTTCCTATAATAGATTTTGCTGGGTGGCCCTAATCTGGTTTGTTTTAGAGCTCTACCACCCACAGTGTTGTGCAAAATCAAGTATCTGTGGGGTTTTGGTCCATGAGACAACAATTTTTATTGTGGGGATGGGAGTGTAAAGAAACTCATCAGTTCCAGGATCTGTGAGCAGACTTCATTGCATGTTTTTTCCAGGCATATCCCTCCCCCAGTTTCGCCCTTGCCACTGCCAATCACAGCCTCAACTAAGAGTTTACAAGCAACAGCTGCTGACAGTTGCTGATGAGAACAGTATGATTAAATTTTATTAACAGTTTCAGCTAAAAAGAAAACTAAGAGAAAGGAACAGTAATCATGAAACACACTGTGATGAAAATAAGGGTACATAAGCATTGACAGGAGCTTATGGACTGAATACTTGCTGAAACAGGTATATGTCAGGACCTGATGAGTCCTACCACTGCAAAACCAGACAGTGAAAAGAGAAAGTTCGTAAGAGCACTGAGGCCTTATTAATTCCATTTAACCATAGGCAGTACACTGAGATCATGATATGCTCCTCTTACTGGCAGAGGAAGGAGTTGGCTCAGCCCAAGGAGGAGCTGAGAATTCCTCTCTATCTTCGCAGACTATTAGGGGAGCAACAAGACTGCTGAGTTTGTACAAGCTGCCCATCAGTTACAGAACCTGAACCTATTTCAGGCTTTAACACTGAGCCTGTGGTTCTCTTCGCTTCTCTCTGCACTGCTTCAGCATGCTTCATGATTTTTTCCCTTGCAATAGTTTGGCTTTTTCTTCACTATTGCTACTCCTGTGTTGCAGAACTGGAAGACAGCAATACTAGGAAACTCACTCAACACCATGCAGAAGTGGCACAGCAGAGGAGGAGGTTTCAGTGGGCAGATGTACTAATGCCTTGGCAATCTTTTTTTAATACACATGCCAGTAATAGAAGAACTGGGAATGAGACTAAAATCTAATTTAAGTAATCACAACTTACCGTTTCAATGTAAGAATTTAAATTTCTTCATGGATTTTTAAACATAACCTAAAGGCCTGACCTATGAAAAAATATTACCTAAGCTTGAAAATTCCCAGTAAATATGTTCATATTCACATGGACTGAGAGACTTTTACATCTTTCTTTCTGCTTTATGCCAGGTTGCTCCTTCAGCCTGATGACTCCTTGCAGATTTTAGCACCTGTGGAAGCTGATGTGGGTTTCTATGCTTGCAATGCATCCAGTGCCCTGGGATCAGACTCTGTCTCCATTGCTGTCACCCTGGCAGGTAATAGTTCAACCTCTGTGATTGCAGGATGATCCATGTTACTGGTGTGAATCTGGACAGGGGTTGTTTGTGGAGGAACAGATGGCTGCTAAGCTGTGTAACATGGGTCAACACAGGTGCACTGGGGAAAATGCAGGGTGTGAGCTCTGCAAAAACCTGAGGCGTAGTCCAGCTTTCATAGATAGTTTGTGAGGTTTATGTATCTCTGCAAGACATCAATGCTTTTTCTCACTTGCATCTGATGTGCTCTTAGAGCAGTGCTTACCCTGGTTACTTGCAGCCTGTAAGGGCAGTGCAGTCCAAGCCTCCGAACTTCTGTGCTTCATCTTAAACCTAACACAGATCTCTTCAAGTCTAACAGATGGACTGCAGGACTTACTCAAGTGTACATTAGGCAAGCCAGAAAACCTCCGAGGCTGAATAGTTGTCCTTTACAGATCAAACGGTTTATATTCGATCACAAGCATGGCTGACACTGTTCCAATTGTAGCAAATAGAGGGTCTCAAAAAATTTGATTCCATGTTTCTGTTCCTCTAGTAAGAGGTTTTAAAGCAGACTAAATATCCTGTGCTGGTTTAGGATTCAATTCTAAAGAAAACTCATCCAGATAAAAACCAATGGCAAAGGGAGTTAGAAGGATGAGTGAAGCTTAGAAGATAAGTAAATCAACTAGAAAGAGACTTTGTCTTGTCCTTTAGCAGAATGGGTGAATCTTTGAGAGCAAAATAGAAAGATCTGCATTGGAACTACAAATTACCTGTAGGCAAAACCTAAGAGATTGATTCTTTTTACACAACTACTATCAGAAATGCCTTTGCTGAATTCCAGGCAGCAGGGTAGCAGTGCTGCTGTTAGGATAGTGTCATATTTTAGAAGGAGCAACTCCACACTAAATCCCTTATGTTGCACCAGCATGAAGCTGAACATGAGGTTAAAAAATCATCAGTCAAAACTGCTATTCTGTCCACATTGTTCCAGTGAGTGTAAAAGCCATAGTTTTTGTAAATGTGATTTGTGGAAACAATTTGTGTGACACTGTAAAAAATATACCAAGTATTAGGTATACATGTGGCACAGGAAAGCTATAGCTTTTTGATTATAATTAATTATCAAAGCTATAATTTAAACTTTTAGGTGAATTAAGATTCGTGCTTCCCAGACACAAGCAGAATTCCTCTAGGAACTGGTATACTTTTGCGTCTCACATCCAAGGCAAAGAGCTGAATAGCCTATAAAATGAGGCCATAAATATCAAAGTGAAATACTGAGCAGTTTTTGGAACAAAGTAACAATCTTTTTGGCATAATGGAAGTATTTTCTTCAAAAAACCTGGAAAGCTGAGATCATCTTCAGAGGAATCAAGAGTGGGGCCGAAAGCTTATTTCATTGAAGAATTTTCTGATTCATTTAACACATGCATGGAAAAGAAAGACAGTGGAATATGCTTCTTTTTGTTTTCTCAGTGGTTTCCTACTCATTTATGGGTTGAAGGGCTAAAAGATTTTTAATCTTGTGGTAGGATTTTGGGAACCAGTCAGGAAAATAAAAGGTTGATGGATAGCCGAAGAATTTTTCTTTCTTTTCTTTAGACTTTGCCAAAAAGTATCAAAACTTTTGGAGGTATTTCAACAATAAAATGTAATATTTTACTTAGCTGTTCTTGGGCATTAAAATAACCAAAATAAAAAAATGTAAAGTACAAAAAAAGAACAAACTGATATGACAGGAATTCCATATGAATGGTATCTTTTTAAAGCCCTGGAAATACAGCTACATGGAGAAATTTATATTTAAGGCTGAATTAAATTTTCAGAACACTCCATGAGCTCAATGACATCAAATTGTTTTTCTCACGTCCATCTTTTCTTTGTCGGTCAGCTCCAAATTGACCTGCAAGTAAAGCTAGTGATACACATCAGCCTAACACTGCAGCTTTTGGAGGCAAACGATGATATCTGAACTGGTTTTGTATCTGACCATTTATTTTAAATGGGAAAAAAAAGGTATTTATAGATTTTTGGAAAATTAGGTGTTTGAAAATGCAACACTGAGTCAAAAATACCCAAGTCCCATGCCATTTAAAGCAATTTTGTTATGTTCTGCTAGTCCTGTCATGTCCTGACTGCAGAGCATTTTCTCTTGAGATGGGGAGCACCTTAATTCAGCTCTTGTCAGCCCTGCTGCATTAGTCTTCTCTCTCTCAAAGCTAAGCTTGGGTACCTCTGACCTGTTTTGTAGTCATCCCTTTACAGTAGCCCTGCAAAAGGACTTGCAGAAGGTTTCTTGAGCCACTGATTGTGGATAACTGCATAAGTAATCCCACAAAGACAGACACAGCAGCAGAGAAACACCTTGGCTCACTTGCTGTCACCAGTGTTGAAGGCACACTTTATTGTAGGCAAAGCAGAAGCTCTATTAGAGATAAACCTCTTCCCATCAGATAGCCTGATTTGTTTTATCTAAAACCTGTAGTAACAGTGTTTTGCATTAATGCAGTTTATGTCTCTCATCTTCTTGTGCTAGCCACTGTGAGAAAACTTTCTGGTTATGGTCTGGTCTTCCCCATGCCAGTGTTTCCCCATGGTTAAGGAAACCATGATTGATGTGTAGAAACAGCTTGCATGTTGTGCTAAACTTCCTCCCCTGTTAAGGTGCCCATAGCCATCACTCAGGCTCCTTTGTTTGGTCTTCACCAAAGGGTGGTAGTGCAGCTGCAGCACCAGGCAAGCATCTTGCTGCAGCTCCAGCTGTGCTGGTGTTTATTGATTCAACTGGTTCTCCTGTATGTCCATATGGCTTTCATGCTATTCTGCCTCTGCTTCAAGTGTGCTTTTTCTTCTTTCAAGGCAGCTTTACCCATGGAATTTGGTTACACTGAAATATTATAAAAAGCAGGTGGCCTCACACTTCAGCCTGTTCCCGTATCCACCTGTCTGTTGTGTGTACTTTCACAGGGAGTGTTCCAGCCCATCTATCCTGTGTGAGGCCAGTGTGCTTGGTATGATAAACTGTGGTGCTTCTTTTGTGCAGGAAAGCCACTGATAAAGGCATCAAGAGCTACCGTGATCAACACTGAATCACCTGCTGTCACTGTTGACATTGGAAGCATGGTGAAAACAATCCAGAAAGCAAATGTTACCATTAACTGCCAGGTTGCAGGTAAAAAATTATTCTCTCCCATGCAGGTGTCTTCAGCTATAAATTTTCGTGGGATTCTTTGCTAGATTGGTATCTCCAGTTGCAGCTGAGTGAAATTGCAAGGTTTTCCTAGGTCTCAGGCAAACTTCATTGCTTCCAATAATTCTTATCATAGAACTTGTCCTCTTTTTATCCATATCAAACAAGGCAAGTGTAGTGGCATAAGAAAATTGGGCTCATAAAATAATTGAGTCAATACGACAGGCATCGTTGTTAGAGATACACCATATGGTGTGGATGCAACAAAACTGATACACATGGCTACCTGCTGGAGATGTTTGGTGATAATATACAAGCGTGGACTGATTAATTTCCTCAATGATAGGGTTTTTAAAGATCACTCCTGTTAGTTTCTGGTTTTTCCTTTTTTTTTCATCTTGGGAGTGCAGGAGTTCAGAGGAATTCTACTGAAACAGGATTCTCCCTAGAACTGTTTTCCAGTCAGAGACTGAATGTTCCTCAGTCTTACAGTGACAGTTTGCCTCTTTCCAATGGTAACCAAAATACATTGACCTTATCTGTTTGTGGCAGTCCTATGGCTGTTGGTGGGAATGATGTTGATATGGGGAGGAGGAGTGGGGGAAGGGAGAGAGCTGGGAAATCTCTAAAGACCTGGCGCCAGACCGCGGGTTCATTACACTTTTATGCATAGTATGAGGAAGCATAGGAGAGAGGGGAGCAACTTAAAAACATGAAGTGAGCCATGCTGAGTGTTACATAAATATCTGCCCTGGAGACTTGTATGAAGTCCCTTAGACCCTCAATTTCGTTTCTAATCCCTAGCAGCTACTTCAGATAACTCTAAACAAGCATCTTCACTGCAAATATACAAATGTAGCTTTTTTACACTTCGTGCTCACTTTAAGCATTTAGTGGTTATAAGTTTTCCTTCTTCAAGTGCTGCCAACTAAACCCTTTGGCAAATTCTAACCTGAAAAGAGTATTTGTTTCAAGTTTCATTGTTTATTTGTCTGTCCTTTAGTGAAACATACACAGTAGCTGTGCATATTATGTTTGCAAGAGCAAAACACTAGCCTAATTTATTAATTGGCCTCAGTGGGCTGAATGAAGGAAAAATAAGGTATCATTTTTCCTAGGTTCATGAAGGAGAAAGTTCAGTTGTTCCTTTATCCTCTCAACATAGGCACTAGGTGCTCTCTTGCAATCAGACTGATGTCCAGTGACCTTCAAGGAAGAAGATGAAAGTGGTACTCTTGTTTTTTTTTCCCCAGGCCTCTCCATGCTTACCTGCACAGACATTGTGTGAAAGAGACTAAATATCACGTGAATACAAATTATTTTGGATTTTCCTTCTCTCTGGGTTCTCTTAGCTGCCCAGACTCAGAACCCACAGTTTCAGGCAGTTACTGCTGATCTAGGTAGTGTAGCCATTTCCCTTCAGTATAAAGGCACCATGTGAACAACAGGATGTGACTAAACAAAGTTGCCACAATACTTATAATATCAGAAAACTACAGGAGGGAAACACAAAATGGTCAGGGGCACAGATTCAAAGTCTTTTCTGAGAGGAAAATAATCTCTAGCAATTTTGTGAAGCTCTCCCAGTATGTCAACATCCAAAATGGAGAATTTTAGCAGTGTCTTCTGTTCAAGGGGAAGGTTTTTTGCTTCCTATATACAGTAATTCCCTTATACAGTAGGATTACTGTATATTGGAATCTTCAGTGATACACAAGAAATTTTCTTAAATCTTAATTTTCTCCATGGGTGAAAAAAAAAAATCTTCTGCTATTGCCTCCACAGAAAATGTTATCTATGTTGACACCAGAGACTAATGCTCTTGAAATTATGATAAAATCATAAACCACAAGCTGTGATGTTACCAAGGGAATAAGAGAGTGAGTAATGAGGGCAGATATGTTTTATGGGCACTAAAATCCTAAATTCATAAAAATAGTATTACTAATTCAACAGCCATTACAAAAAAAGCTACCTTGAGAAATGATCCAAGAACAGCAATTTCTATCAGCTGTCTCATCTATACATGGAAAATAAACCATCTCATAAAACCTGTAACAGAATGTGAGAGTAAATGCAATTTTCCTCCTAATGCAAGCACAATTCTTTTGTTTTAGCATCAGCTTTGTGATTACTGAATCTATTATATATTTTTGGTCATCCTTAGAACAATCAATTCTAAGGATAAGAGTAACATGCACTATTTCTTCAGTCAGCAGTACAGTCTGTAGTATAGGACTGTGAGTGTATTGGATGTGGATGTCTCGGTTCGTGTAAGGACACATCTTTACTGAGAGTCAGCAAGACAGCAGAATAGATACTTTAAAAAGAAATATTAAGGATCAGTTATGATATTTTCTAAAGCTGCGTTTTCTGTCAAGGGACAGAAATACACACTTGCTGCTGACAGGTGTTGATAAACCTGGAGGTGGTTTCTTGAAAATGCAAGATGATGGATGAGTACACTACCAAAGCCTAGGGATTAATTTTATATTGCTCTTTAACTTCTTATGACAGGCATAAGCACTGTCAAAATGTGTGTTCTGAGTTGAAATCTATAGAAATTACCTGAAATATAAGGGAAAACAGAATCATTCTTGATGCATTACAGTTTAATTGGCACCTGATGTGAATTATGTCAAGATGAAACTCTATTTCAGATTTACCACAAAGACAGTGTTGTGGTTTTGATCAAGATTGAAAATCAACATTATTTCACTTGACGTAACTTCACTGCTTTGTGTGTAGAGGTAGAAGGAATATGTCTTTTAACTCTTGTTAGGTGATTGTGGTCAATTCCAGACTTCTCCAAAACTAATCCTGGGGGAACTCCCACCCAAAAATCACTCAGGAGTCTTGCAGATGTCTGTGACTTCCAGCTGGAGGATTTGCTCCAAGCTTCAGAAAGCCAGCATCATTTCTGGTGAGGGTAACTTGACTATTATGGGCAATTTCACTTAAAAATAGGATGTGAGAGCAATTTTGATCACATCAGTATCACTAGGGAGCTTTCTGTTGTTTTCAGCACTTAAATTGTGCAGATATTCATTTGAATACCAGAAGCTTCAAGCAATCTGGTCCAAATTGTTACTGAAAATACAGTTTGACATGAAAGAAGGAACTGATTTTAAAAAGGTAGTTTGTAGGGTATTCTGCAAAATGTCACGTACAATTAGAGACTGTTGAGTCAGAACAGCTTTGGAAGGGTGGCTTAAAATATATTACCTTCCTGTCTTTTAGCTCTTTGTGTCTTTGTTGTTCCAGTTTGCAGTTCTCTCAATTCTCCTAAATGTTCCTTTCCTCTATATTTCACCTGCATGCTGGAGTTTTTATTTTCTAGTTCTTGCCTTGGTTTATGACCCATGTTTATTCATCAGCTATACCAGATGGTGAAATTCCATTCACTATTCCAAGAATATTGTGGCATCAGAAACTAGTCACCACTGTTAGAACCTTGTATTGCTATGACTCCTTTCTCCCAGAGCCCTGGTTTAGCAGAATTATCTCAAGTGGCTTACACAATTCTGTTTGCTAGCATCCCAGGTAGGCCTTCTGTGCTGGATGCATGCACACTGATGGAGGGGAAAGCTGAAGAAGAATAGACTTGGGTAATTCACTACCTAAAGTCTTGCCTGCCCAGCAAAGTGGGTTCTGTTTCCAGCTGTTACCTCTCAGACTGAATTTCAGTCTCTGTGATATCTCTGCAAGGGAAACACTCAGCCCTCTGTCCTCTGTCATCCACCATTACCCAACAAAACCGATTGAAACGCTCTTGCTACCCCTTGCGGCAGTGACGGGACATGATGTCTTTGCTCGTCCCTGTGCTGCCTGCCTCCTGTTCCCATCTTGCGGCTATGCGTGTCACTGAAGGTGGGAGCTCAAAAGAAAATGAAACTGCTGCTCATTGACATACACTGCTTATCTTCCCCGAAGCGAACTTCCCTGCGAACTCCCCGAACAGGAGCAGCTGTACCTGCAAGCCTCCTGTTAGTGTGGAAACACTGAAGACACAGGAAGGACAAACTTGTAGAATACAAGTCCGAAAAAGGTTTTTGTTGCATTGCTGGACATTTTGTAGGCAGAGAGCATCTTTCTTAGACTCAATAGCAATACCTCAACATTAAGGGGATCTCACTTTTAACCCCTTTTTCTTCGGCTGCTAGTAAAGTGCAGATGAATCTACTTTTCTAGATTAGGGCTATCTGAGCAGCTGCCTGCAAGAAGCATATTGTGTCTGTCTCTGTATTTATTTTGTTGTATTATTTGAATTACTGCTCTAAAGGACTGTGGCCATATGAAACCCTCCTTGTCCCTTCCCCTTTTTCTTTAGCCTTCACTGAGTACTTCTCATCTCTTCTTCTTCTCCCACTATTTGCCTTACAAGTATTTTTTGCCTTGTAATTCTTACTTGTGTTACACTTTGTCAATGTTTTTCCAGGTGTTCCTGAAGCAAAAGTTACTTGGTTTAAGGACAAGGTCAAGCTGTCCTCTACTCACCATCTGCATGACGGGTTGCTGTTTATAGGAAATGTTTCTCTATCAGATCAGGGGTTATACTCCTGCAAGGCAGCCAATCTTCATGGAGAAGTAACTGAAAGCTCCCAGCTGTTGGTTCTTGGTAAGTCCAGGGCATTTTGGTATTTTGCACTTGAAACAATAGTAATGTGGCTACTGCCACATCCATTTGGCAGAACTAACTGGAGGTTGTGGAAAGAGGAAATGGCATGCAGGCAGTCCTGTTCTGAGAAAAGCATCAGTCTCCCTTTGTACTCTGGGCAGCATCAGCTGAAGCAAGGTGGTGGTAAAAGGAAAGCAGATAAGGAGAAAATGTCTAAGCACAGGGATTGCACCTCCCAGTTCCAAGATACTCAGTTTAACTCTTTCAGACTTGCTAGCTGAGGAAAGCATTTATTAACCATATCTGAAAGTGACTATCTTGAAATGAGAGTGATGCCACCTTTTCCCTGTGAAGTGCTCTGTGTCAGCTGAGCAGTTTTTCCATTCGAGGCTGTGTGATACTGACCCACTTCTCAACGGGTGCATAGATCCAGTGCACTTCTAAAAAGTACATCCCAAGTTCAGTGAATGGTGAATTTTACTTTACCCTGTGATTTTAAACACCAGACAGAAAGTCCATCTGGGTGATTTGAAAGAGAGTGTTAGCTGTGAAATGTGAGTGGAAGTGGTACCTGGTGGGAACTGGAAGTGTGGGAAAGGTGTTTCCTTTCCTAGTAACTCATCTTCTATCATTTCTGTGTGCCTGGCAGATGAATGATCCAGCCTGACTTTTTAAGTACTTTGGTGGTGAAGTCTCACATTTTGAAACCTATTCCCCACAGTTGGGGCAACAGCATTAGAGCATCCACTACATCTCTCATCTTTCATGACTAGGATGAGCCTCCAGAGGATGTATAACAGTGAGATTTCTCAGTTGCACAGACAATACTAAAATGAAGGTTCACATATTTCTCCTACTAATCCAGAATGACTCTAGAATCTCAGTCTAAAAAAACAATCTGGAAAAAAAATCAGCTGAGTTTCAGCCTATAAATAAAGACTCCCACATGATCTGTAAATCCTTTTCTGATCATTATAAATGGCTTAACTTTTAAAGATGGTAAGTTACTGTGAGTTATGCAAGCTGCTTATGTTTCTAAGCAAATGACATTTTTAGCTCCTTGGTGGAACAGAACAGTTCAGGCATCCTTGACCTGTACTCCTGGTGCTGAATGCTATCAGCAGTAGAAAACTTGCATTATGTGCGCCATGATCTAATTGAAAGGGGATGAGGCCACTATTCAGCTGAATCAAATATCACATCATTTTCATGACAAACAGAATTGGGAATGCTAGGCATTACCTCAATTTTTAAAATAGCATTATGATCAGTAAACAACTAAATCCTGCAGTGCTCAGCATTGACTGATCCTCTTGAGCTCTGAACTCTTAGTCCTTTGGAGTTCTGCCTAAGTATACCACAGGATCTGGCAGGATTATAACCATATTTAATCAGGGTTTGATCCAGGTTGTAGCAGACACTAAAAGTTTTTCACTAATTGCCATGAACATTTGATTTGGCTTCTATGCTGTATACATTTGTTTTTTCTTCCAAGCCGCTGTATCTCCTGATACCATATAACTCTGTCACATGTGAAGAAAGTCCATCAGAATGCTCTGGTAGCCTTCAGAGATAATCTCTTTTACTTTGTGATCATATGAATCCAGATGTTTTTTAATATTTTCTCCAGCACCTTACCTAATATGAGGCAAAGTACTTTCAGTAGTTAACCGAAGTTGCTTAATCTGCCCCTCTGAAATGGTAATGTTGCAGGCACAGCGAAAATTGGAGCAATGTCTGATGGGGGAAGATGGGGGGGGTGGGTGGTAGGGGTCTATGTCCCAAGATGTTTTCTGCTATAGTGTTGCTCATCACTTCATTCTCCCAACCTGTTACCAGAGCCTCCACGACCTCTTCCTTACCTAGAAGAGTTGACAGCAGTGCTCACCAATGCTGGGCCCAGCACTCACTCAGTGCTGACCTCTCCTTCAGGAGCAAAACTGACCGTCAGTCCAGGGAGCTCTGCTTTCATAGGTAAGTCGAGTGCTTTAAGGTTTTTTAGATTTTTTAAGTCTTTAAAGTTTATATTACAGTTATGCATCTGATTAACCATGACATTAAGGATTTGGTTATCCAGACATGGGCACTGAGACAAAAGATACCAAACCAACAGTTCATTGTCAGTCATAATCACTGCCAAATACTTTTTAGATCTCAGAAATTAATTTTTAAAAAGAAGGTCCTTTAATTAGTCCAAAGCTGCATGCAGAATAAGGGCTCCATGATGCCCTTTATATCTATATATAGCATCATGTAAGAAGCAGTCCCTGCTCTGGAAATCTTATTCAACTCAAAGACATGGCAGACCAGTGTGCCACTTGATTTAAAAGAAGAAACATTGATAGTTCTGTTTCAGTTTTTCTTCTACATTTGGGTAGTTGTTTTACCATATGTCTGCTACTCACATTGTTTATCCTTCTTCAGAGCCTTTTCCAGAGTTTTGCTTATCCCTCGCTCCATGTTTTGATCTTGAAAGCTCTCTGTTTTAATCTGTTCATTTTATTCCTCTTTCTTATTTCACACAACCAATGTTTGCATGTAGCCATATAAGGAAATCATCCCCAATGAATGCTTTTCTTCTTTTCCTCCTTTTTTGCCTTCCATGTACCTTTACCCTCTTTATGTCTTGTAAACTCCTTTCAGATCTGTGGGTGTGATTTGTTTGCAAGGAGATTCTAATTATTTTATAAATTTCAGGGTATGTTTATTTCATTATTTTATTTCACAAACTACTTTGAAACTCTATTAATTGTTAGGCTCAGACAGGCAAACAGCTTCTCTAATGAACATATTACTGCATACCATGAAAATTTGTCAAGCCCTACAATTTCAGAACTCTCTTTTCCCCTTTTAGAGGTAGGGATCTGAAACTTTTAGCAGGGGTTCTGCAGATCTGATGTCCTGAATGTTAATATGTCCCTACACCTTCCAAGGCATTCTTTCCTCACATTTAGTATCAATCTTAAGATTCTGTTTTCACAGTGGAGACATTCTATTTATGTATTTAGTTTTGTGTGGTTTACTTTTCCCAAGTGCTGACATCTGCATACATTTGCAATGGCTTTTAGCCTGCAGCTCTGGATTACATTTCTGCTTGCACAAAAACTGCACTGAAATAGTCCTCAGTGGGGGAAATATCGTAGGTATTTACTAGCATTGAATAAATCATTCTGAGTATGGTTTTACTGTGCTCACTGATGTAAGACTGGGTCATACTCCTGTTTCACCCATTTCCTCTCAGATTTCCAAAAAGAGGTCTTAGGAATTTCAGGCAGTTTTAATTGTGTAAAAGCAGTAATTGAATGACAAAGGATGTTCTCCACTACCTGTATACAACTACCTCCAGATCAATTTCTCTTGGCCATGTTGCCCTGTACCCTGCTGTGTCACTTCATGGATGAGGAAATTCCATGAATCATAATTGCAAAATAGCAAACCAGTTTCGTTCTTGAGGCAGTTCCCTCAACTTCACTGGAGTTTTACTGGTTTAAATTCGAGCCTTGTTATAATTCAAACCTAGGAAACCCTTCTGAGATTTTTTTCTAACAAAAAATCAGCATGGAATGAGCTATCCAGCCAATTAGAAAGCTGTCCACTGATACTTTCCATTCTACTACCCACCCAATCAACATTAATCCTGCCAAGTCTTTCATCATTTATTATGTTGAGGTGTTAGCTCTACATTCTCTGGATGCCCCATATAAGACCTTTATGTATATAAATTGCTATGTATAAGATCCCTTATCCGTGCTACTGTTAAGGACCAGTATCTCTTAGGACTAAAAAGGCATTGAATTAGACATAGAATTCAAATATATTGAATGTATTTGTAAATCTAGGCATATGAGGATTTTTTGATTAGAAAAGGAAAACATGGTATGTGCAAAGGAACAGAGTGAAATGTGAAGAAAAGGAGTGATAAGTAAGCTCTTGGTAAACCTTCTATTTTACAGGCGTTAAAGACAACAAAGGTGAAAAATTACGTCAGAAACCTGGATAAAGTAATGCATGGGTTTGCCAGAGCTTAAGAAAAATGGGAGTCAAAACTTCATTAAACACTTGTTTCCTGCCTTGGGGGTTAAAAAAAAATGCAAACAGAGAATATTAACACAGCAATGGAAGACTAAAGCTGCAAATGAGAACTTGTTTGGAAATTAGCAGCTGTATCAAATGTAAAACAATTGAAAAGCTGAGCTGCAGGGAGAGAAATAGAACTTCCAGATTTCATACATGCTATTCACTGTCTTTTACAAAGAGGAATTGTGCAATGCTTCCACCATCATTTCAACTATTTGAAATTATTAACTTGCTCTCTGGAGTCATCTGCTGTGGGTTTCTTCTACTTAAATTTCAGGGGGGTTGCACAAGATAAAGATTAGAGTCAAAATGCAGATATCTGGTTTGGAGGTTTTCCTTCTCATTGCAACAGTCATTGAGCAGTCATTTATGTGCCTTCACAACAGAAGTAGAGGAAACTCTGTTAAGAGACCCATGCCCTGCCCAATGGAGTCAGCAGCATTTTTATCTTATATTCTTCTTTTGCTGCCAAAGGGTTGAGATTCCAGTTAGCTTTCTAGACCCAACTCATCATCCAGTTGGAGAGCATGATGTAGATGGTGGCTTACACAGATTGATGCTTACCCTGCTCCCTCACAAATGTTGAAAATATGTTCAGAGTACTGCAGTCTTCCCCAGCCCTCACATTCGTTGTCAGGCTGTGTAGTAGCCACTTGTGTGCTATCTGCAGATCACACACCTGAAGGACAGCACTATTCCCTAAGCAGAGCTAGAACACCCACGAGTTTGAAAATATTTCTGGGTTTTACAGTAGTGCAAGCCGACAATCAGTGACGAGCCACAGACTGTCGTGCACGTTCTGATGTTCTTGGTTCATGGCAGACACACAAGACTTTACATTACACTTAAGATAAAACACAGTTGATTTCTGGAGTGACACAAATTTATATTTCTTTGGAAAGTTTTCACATTGGATCTTAATCTTATTAATGTTTCTGTCTTTGGGACTTTTAAAGTTTTGAATAGTTTTTCTGATGGTTGGTGATGAAAATATTATAAGGAATACCACTCTTTGGCAAAAAAAAAGTCTTTTATTCGTCACCTGATAAGAATTTTTGGGTTTTAAAAATATTCATGACCATTTGACTTCTGTCAATTCTGATTACTTCATGGTGTTATCTTTTGGAATTAAAGAAACATCTTAAGCTCATGTATTTTCAGTAGCCTTTCTATGCTACAAATATCACTGAATTGTTTACGCAAGTCCTTAGACACATTTCCATGAGTCTTTAGTTTTACAGATGTTAATGTTGGCAGAAACCACTGTTGTAGGTTCCAGTGTTCCTGACTTCTAACACTCCTGCAGAGAAAGCTTTGGGCCTATCAAGAATACTTGTTTTCATTTGGGTTCAAGCTTGTTATTTCCTGCATTTGAATATAATTCAGTAGAAAGCTCTGAGGATCTTGCAAATCCTCATGGAGATCCACAACAATTTCTCAAATATACTGTGATATTACTGAAGACCAGTAATCAGCAGACTTGGCAAAAGACTCAAGATATGATTTTAAAATGTCTCCTCATTTTAGCACTGAAGAATACTGAAGGTGTTATAATTGTGTTGCACAGTGAAAGAAGCTTTAATGACTTTGACATCTATACCTTAGTTATATTTAAATGAGGATTTTTGCAGGAACATTGGAAGAAATTTCTGAAACTTCTAGGAATACAGATATGTGGCAATCCCTATAAAATGTCAGAGTGAAGTAAAGAAGGCAAAAGGAAAATATTATTTTAGGGAATCTAATAATATGAATAAATGAGGAAAAGCCTAGGCAATTATTTGAAGTCTGGTTCCCATCCCACCTTACTTGTAGAGGATACTGAAAATTACTGTGAAGTTAGATGATAAAGTGTATTTTTCTATGACCAGGAAAGTACAGTCNGGAAATACTGCTGCACTGTATTTGTTGTGCTCTCTTTGATTACTTCCATATCAAATTTACTCACTTCACAAATCAGGACATGATTTTACTGCCAGCGCTGCAAACATAGTCTTAAAAGGAGGTTTCTTTCTGGTTTCATACATTATCCCTAGTGACCACAGAGCTAGAGGAAGCTGGCTGCTAATTTCACTAGTGCTTCAGAAGATGACCAGCTGCACAGCAAAGTCTTGATCTGCAAACATCAATATTCAAAATGCCACTGTTTTTAAGATAAAGTGATAACAAAAAGTTTTCACTTAAAAGATACACGAAGGATTTCCCCTTACCAAATTTACTGTGTTTCACTCTCATTTTTCTTTTACTGGCAGTAGCACATCCCACTCATTTCCTAGTAGAATCACTTAGGTTCCCAGATCACCCAGAGAGCAGAACTGAAAAATAGTCACCTTGCTTGCAATGGCCAGCCTTTTGAGTATGAATAAGTTACTTTTTTTAAAAGTCCAACTGCATTGGAGCCAAATAAAGTTCAGGGTGGGATCGGGGGTTTTTTTTATTATTTCAGAGGGGATCACTTCAAGCCTGTGGCTAGTACTTGCCTGTAGGTTTAAGGGTTATCTAGATGTGACAGTGGGCAGAAGAATTAACCGAGAGGTTCTTGCATGTTCTTGTGTACATTATAGTGACTCAAATGTACTTCAGGAGAAGAACCTGATCAGATAGATAGACTAACGTCACGATCAAAATTTTTCAAGCAGAGCCAGAGAAGTTAATGCTGCAGTTGCTTGCTAAGTATGGTGCCATAACATCTGGCTCTCATAGGACTGATACTTGTTTAAAATCAGTGTGAAAAGTAATAAATGATCCCCAGTGAACACAACTGAACTCACCAGTACAAATTTCTTTCAGTGTTTGGTTATATACTTGAGAGCAAGAATATATCTTCTTGAAACTTATGTTTTCTTGTACTCCCCTTTGCCCTTCCCATCTCCACCATGAGCCTGTTTTAAATTTTCCTAGATTTGGAAATTCATGCTGCATTAAAATTTGAAGTTGAAATGCAAAATAATATTCAATCTGCACAGAGTCTGCAACAAGAAAATTCATGAGTAATTACAGCTAAACTGGTGCCTATGCTCCCCTTGAGGAAAATGACAGCCAAGAAGCTGTGCATTAGGATTCAAATAAAATCATGACTGTCTGAGAAGTTATTTTGTACAATGTCATTTTTTCCTCCTTATTCTCTGTAATAAATTGGCCATCATGTTTGAAAATTAGTTCTAATGATAAAGAATATTTTTAGCAACTTTTTTTGATATTAACATTATGTCTGGTGTGATGAGGATAAAGTACCAGGTACATTCATGGGATAATCTGTTCTTTTAATTGTGTTATCCATTCCTTTCAATTTTTGTCTCAGTGAAAAGTCTGCCTTGTCACAATATTTGTGAGAATTCCCAGGTAGGTACATGACCTTTCTGTAAAGACTAAAATTAAAATTAATATCAAGATTGTGCCATTATCATTGCAGTTGAATGCCTAATCAGATGCTATCACATTGATTACGTTCTAAATATTGTATAAAGTTCATAGAGTGTTGCAGCATCTTTTACATCAGAGTACAGCAGACTATGTCAGACTACACTGTAGCGTTCCATTGAAATGTGTGGCTTTTCTTTTGCATGTACACATCGTGTACATTTTGGGACAAAAATTACCTGATGATACATCTGCTTGGTTGAACATTTTGACTACACTAAAACAGTGGAGTTTTTTTAGGCAATCAGTAACTAGTCCAGCCACTGCCAAGCTCTGAACACAGAGTCAAGAGAGTGATGTCCTCTAGGCTATTTGCTGCTTTGAGTTTTTTTCCTGCCTGCTGTTTGGTGCCATGAATGATTTAATCTGACAACCACTGATCTACATTAATGGTCCAAAATACTTCCATATAAAATAATATCACTGGCCTCTGGGGCAACATATGCTGAATTATGAGTTTTTTGTAAGAATTGCAGCCCTTGAACTTTTGTCTCCAAGCTTTACCATAATCACAGACCTAGATTTTGTTCTAAAGTAGTTATAAGTGATGGAGAGCTCCACTGAGGCAAATCTTGATGGGTAAATACGTGTATCAGACTTGCTGTGAATATCCTGATATGGAGACCTCTCATTCTGCCAGCTCCTTCACATAAAAGATCTTTTAGACTCTTGCAAAACTTAAGATTTATTCTAGAGTAAGTGTTAAGGGAGTTTGAAGCACTATGGGATTTCTGACATGTTGACTAAAGGACTTACTGATTACAAGGTTTGAAGCAACCTTTCCCTCCATGATAGTCCTCAAATCTCTCCCTAACAGCTACAGCACTCTGTTAATAGGACAGAGGTTACAGCCTCTCTGCATCACTGCCATTCCCACACCTGTCTGCCCTCCAACTCCTCTGCTCTGCATTTGTTATTTTCCTGGTGCCACAGGAAGTTACCTGAGCTGCTGTTTCAGGATGTAGCAAGTTTATATTGAGTTATGAAATACAGAAAACCTTCTATAGCAGCCCTGACATTTGCAGCTTGGTAATTGTATTATGTGCCAGCTCTTGCTCTGTCTCTTGTTGAACTCTTTGTGCTATCATGTTGTTCATGTTTGTTCCATGAGTCTCAGCTCAGTGCTGGTTTTCTCCCGTAAGTGCACAGTTAACCTGGAACTGTAGCAGTGGTGGGGTAGAAGTTCACAGTCTAACTCCTTTTCCGTTTTTGTCATGCACTGAATAAACCTATCAGAGTTAGATTAGGTGGTCATTGGAATCTACTGTATCTATTACTATAGACTTTGATTTTTGATTTGCCATTGCTGATTGCATTCAGACCAGTCCTTATTAATACATGATTCTCAGTGTAGGATTTCTGTTGTCAGACTCAGTTTTAGAAAATAGTATTAACTACCAGAGCTCAAAAATTCCCTTGTTTTTTAATGGGCCGCCCACCATGTGTCTGTGTATTTGGGAATATTTTTTATAGCCACTGTGGGGCTGGGAATGAGCCTGACTCAATTTTTGTTGAATACCATCTTTATTTGCAGTGCTATGTAAGTGATCTCTAATAACAACAAAATGTATGGCATTGGGTAACCAGTTCAAGTTTTTTAAGAACTGTTAAAAACCATATCATATGTTTAGTATAGTAAGTTTCAACTACACCTTTGCAGCCATAAGTAGTTATTTAAAATGCCTTCCTTTTTTTTAAGTGCTACTGTTATCAGCTGAATTGGCTTATTTCAAGAGTTACTAAATACGTAATTTTCCTTGTCTAGCATAAATTCATGTTATTTGCACTGCCTTAAAAATTATAAGTAAAGGTTGTACTTATACAAGCATTCATTCTTTCTTTTGGGTTTCTTCAGATTCCATTGCTTTTTATAAATTTCATTTCATTCAGTGTGTGAAACCAATGAGAAACAATTTACACAATAGCAAATAGTTAAGTGTCCGTTTAAATTTGTGCTTTGTAGTATATTGAAAGATGTTTTCCCCTTAAGATAAACTACAAAGACATGTCTCTTAGTTTTGCCTCTTCAGCAAAACAAGTGTTACATACATGTGACTTTCAGACATGGTCTTACCTACCTTCATCTGTTTGATTGCATTTTAAAGTTTGAATACATCCTGTCAATTTTTCATCTTTATCTTAGATACAGGATGGAATGGAATTTTAACTCCATTCCATTTAACATCCATTTCTCATTTGAGTCAGCCAAGGAGAAAATAAAGTATGACAGGAAACTGGGGAAGTGTTTCTCACTACCAATAATCTCACCTACATTGTGTGAACACAGTAGCACAGTAACAGCCACAACATCATAGTTCGGCACCACACTTGTATCTATTCAGATTGATCTATGGCTTCTCCACATTTTGTTCCAAGCATTTTGTTCTTCACTTCATCCTTAATCTGCTTTCTATTTTGAAAGCATACTTTATTTCCTTGAATGCAGAGGTTAGAGTGGAAATACTGCTGTGTCCTGTAGGAGCATTACATTTCTTGTTTTAACACCATGTGTTGTGGTCCACAGCTCTCTTCTGTTAGAGTTCACTAAAATAACACAGAAACACAAAATTATTTTATTTAGCTTGCTTTATTTCAGTCTTAATATAATTCATAGTTCTGCTGCCAAAACCCTTCTTTCCACCTTTGCCAGCCATTTCAGACAGTACTCAGCAGTCATCTTTCATCTCCCATGTTTATGTTTGGATAGGTACATGTCTGTGGCTTGCAGAGGCAGGGGCTTAGGCTTTCTGGTTTGTAAGTCTGGTTGAAGTTTTCTGTGAAATTTCTGTTCTACATTTACATTGTACTTTGTGATCTCGTGATGCATGTGGTCCCTATCCAGTTGGTGTGCTTACTTTTTGTACAATTCAGCTTTCTTCTTCTGTTTTTTTTGTTGTTTTGTTGTTTGTTTTTTTTTTTCTAGTTGATTCAAAATATTTTGAAATAATGCAGCACAAACATTTGCCTGTTTTGCAAAGAGTGATCACTGGTGAATAGAAAAGGTGTAAAATTGAACCAAAAGCATGTAGCTGAATGTTAATACCAGTGGATTCCAACTATATACCACAGTGTGTTTTTACAGCCATGTTACCTTCACCTATTTAGGAAATAGTTTCCAAATATGAAAGTGTTGTCCTGAGGCTAAGAAGGCAAAACTTTAATGTCCAGCTGCACTGCTGGCACACAGTTTGGCCTCAGCTAAGACAGCATACAGCGTCACATCCCTTGGTTAGCTGCTGGGAGAGTGGGAAGGGTGAGCTTACTTGCCATGGCACAGCGGTTTCAGGGCTGTAGTTGGAAAGCTAAATAGTTTGTGGCAGTCAGACTGTAAGAGTGTTTTGTTTAAAGAAATTTCAAAGAAACTACATCATCTTGACCTGAAGTGTTCACTTGCATTCCATCCTTAATAAATATTAGAAACATTGCCTGGGATTAATCATCATGTCAACAGTAAATTAGAGAGTTATTTTTTGGATAAATGTGAAAACAATCTATATTATAAGAATAGATATCTATTTTAAAGGCAGTGCTGCAATTTTTTTAGATTTATATTATCAAATTAGTACTTGCAAAATTCACTTGACATTTTTATTTTCCATACAGTATCAGCCTGCTAATAAGAAAAGGAATCCTAAAATCAACAGCCTTTGCATTTGTTTTTTTCAGGTCTGTAAGTGAAGAAGTGGTGCATGCTTCGTATTTTGTTCTCCTAGTATTAGCGTGTTAGCCCAGAGTCTTTCTGCAGCTACAGTCATTCGGAAACTGTTGCAAAGGTGTGATGGGCAGTTGATTTTGGCCTGCAGTGTGCATTTATTCTTTCCTCTCAAGAAATTGTTAGCATTGTTGTGGAACATCAGGCTTCCCTTTCCAAATACCATGGTTTTATCCTTGAAATACTAACATTTTCCCTACTGGAAGATGTCTTTTTTATTAGATTTTTGTTTCCATCTCCAGCTTTTGCACATCAGTATTCATCCTGGCTTTGAATGAATTCAGAGTCCCAGTAATCTTTGGAAGGGAAGCTGAAGGCAATATTTTCTTACCCGAAAGCTCTGCAATAGCTGCTCTGTCTGGAAACAAAGCCAGTTCTTCCTTCTCAGGCATTATAGGGACAAGTTTTGAGCTTCAAAAGGATAAAAGAGTCAATGTCCACAGGGATGGGGGAAGAGAGTAAGTGTTAGAAATCCGCAATAAATGGTATTAAAGTTATTCCTGGAAGATGAGAAGAGATATTAATGGAATATTAATATCTGGTTCTCACTTACTATGCCTAAAATATTAGCCCACAGCCTATGCATCCATACACATGGGAAATGCAAAGGAAATGTCACTTGTGAAATGTGATTGATAGGTATTAGTAAAGTTTTACTGTTAAGTAATAATTACTCACTGGTAGTGCATATCTAGGGAATGGCTTTTGGGAGTTTCCCCCCATATTACTGATTACGGGCTCTTCCTTTAGCTAATATTTTATTTGTTTGGAAGTAGAAATATTGCATAAGACTAGTAAAATAGTCAGCACTAAGATGATATTGTTTTTCCTGACAATATTTTTTAAAAAGAAAAACAGCATGAACTAGGACCATCTGCATGCTGAATTCAGGTTCAGTTCCTCTGTGTGTAGCATCAAGCTGACCTTTCTGCTTTCTGCATTTACCCTCTGCAGACTGCTTATGAAAGAGAACAATAAAACTAGGCTCACAGCATGTCTTTTTCCGTTGTCATAGCTATATGCTGACCTATGAAAATCACTACTATCTTAAAAGACAAGTAAACTACAAACATTAGAATAATTGATGCAAAAGCCATAGAGCCATTTATTTTTAAGTTTGTCCACTTCCAGTATATTCCTTTGTTTTCCATCATTTTTAATTTAGGCAGCCTTAAAAGAGTAAGGCTAAAACCTCTCATGTCACTCATTTACTTGAGAATAAGTATCTTGGAAGCTGCATGAGTTATTTTTCGGGACAAGAGTGGGGAAAAAAGTGAAACAGGAATAAATAGAGAGCTCACAAAATTAGGGACAAGGACTGAGCAGCAAAGAATGCTGTGTCTTTGCTATCAGGAAGGGAGTGCTGGGTAGAGATAACTGCCAAGGATAAAACTGCATTAGGTCTTGCCAAAGAAATTGAAACAAACTCTTCACTCTTATAAATATAAGTTTAAAAAGGGAAGAGGTGAAACCACTGGGGGCAGTTTGCACTCTCTCATTCTGTCTTTTTCCCCCCCTTTTTCCTTATTTTTAAACATTTATCTGCATTTAGTAGTTCTTTTCCAGTGCAAATTTTTCATTGTGACCGCAGAGTCTACTGTGTGTATCTTTCGCCAGGGAGCCCTTGCTCTCTGAAATACCAGTTTCACGGGGTGAATGAGTCCCCAAGAGCAGCAGTTTCCAGCCCACACCCTTCCCCGCTGTGGATACAGGCAGGGCTTGACAGCGACAGAGGACTAGCAAAGGCTCATGTCACCACTGCACCAGTGAGAGCCCCGGTATTTATCCCCCTGAGCAGCAGACGGTTTCTCCCCAGTGCCTAGATCTACCCCTCAGCTTGAAAATGGCTTGGGCATACCACGGGTCACCACTGGCATTTTCCATCTTGTGTGAGATCTTCTGCTTTATAAGCAAGAGAATTTTAAGTTTTGCTGGGCAAGACAGTATCTTCTGTCATAGGAATAGTGTAGTTGGAGGTATGATTAATGGCAAAAGGCACACAAGTAAAGACTAGAGTAGCCCAGTCCCCTAGTGTAAGTTTAGCAGTATAACCAAATTCAAACATGTAGCAAGGGTTCCTAAACAAAGTAATGAGTTCGTTAAGTCTCAAGGATTTGGTCATGATGGTTGGAAATCAAACTCTTCAACTTTCCTGAGCAGATTAATGACTGTGGTATTTGGTTGTGGGAACTTCACCTGCCCACTACCTGTTTAGTTAGGGTTCTCCTCAGGTGGACAAACAAGAATGGAAGGAAGAGCAGTAACAAAAATGTCATGTTGCAGCATCTGTTAATTCTGAAGTGCAGGTACAGAGACTTGATATTCACATCTTTATTTGTCTCCATGAATAAGAAATAGTAATCAAATTACATGGAGATGGCAGTGAAGAAATATCAGCTGATGGGTTATTCCTTCATCTTAGAAGAGTCTTCCATTTTTAGTATTTTAAATTCATACTCTTCCTTTTTTTAACCCATTCCTTTTGAACAGTGGTTGTGTGAAAGTTGATGTATATACATTATGTTTGTTTATAGAGCACAGTTCTTTCAGAAGGGATTTTGGCTACAACATAGTCATTCATGCACATACATACTAATATAAACACAACAAAATAGAGCTTCAGTATAACAAACTAACCATTAGAATAGATTGCATTCACAGAAACCTAGAGACCTTTCATGTCTCAGTGACATACATAGCAGTGCAGGACAAGTCTAAGCCACAAGCAGTCCTAGTGATACATGCCACCCCTAACATATGGCGTTTCTGGCTCCCCACCCCTGCACTCAGTGGGGATGGGTTACACTGTGGAAATCCCCTAGTTCTTAATTTTTTTCCCAGGAAATAGGCAAGGCAACTTAGCTGTCTTACACCAGTCTTACAAATTTCTTGCAATTCATCATGAAACTGGAAAAGTGTTCAGCTGATATGAGAAGTGCAGTAAGAAGTGTCTTGTAGATACACTTCCTTCACCAGGAAAAGAACTTCCAGGTCACCAGGCAAAGAACTCACTGAAAACTTAAATCTCATCGACTGTCCTGGTCATCCATAGACTTCATACAATGCTTTAGAACATCAGGGTTTTTTCAGTTGCTGGTTTTGGTTGGTTATTGCTTAGAGAATTGCCCATTGCTGTGACAAAAATCAAACAAGCAAACAAAAAACTCCCCAAAAAACCAAAAAACCAAAAAAACCAACAACAACAACAAAACCAACCAAACCTCTAAAGGCTCAATTTTCCCTCTTTGGTTTTTCAACAGGTTTTTTGTGTAACAAAAATTTCTAACTTTTAATTTAAAACAAACAAATTATAACTAACATTTAAAAGTTTTTTAAAAAGAAAAAGAGAGAGGGAGGTGGTCCTGTGGCCTATACAGGAAATTTGGAGACCAAGGTGTGTTTCTATTGCTTGTTCACACATGGTCCTTGTGTTTATGCCAGGTTTATAACTTCTCTATCCCACTTTCTTCAATACCAAAATGAGGATGATCAGACATAGTGGGAAACTTAGAAGATCTGATGCAAATAATTCCAAACTGATCAGAGATTTTCCATATTGTGGATTATCTGGCTTTTAGATTTTATACCTTTTTGTGGATAATGAGAAGGTATTACTTACTACAGAATTACTTTTTATCATTATGAGCAAATGAGGAGAAAATGGGATGGAATCGACCATTTCCCCTAATTTTGACCACTTCAAAACATGTACCAAGTTCAGTTCTCAGCAGGTTTTTCTCATGTATCTGTTTTTTAGGTTGTGCTGTCGATGGGCATCCAACCCCAAACATCACCTGGCTTTACTCTGGTGAGCCTCTCAGTCTGCGACATCAGCTCCTGGCAGCAGGACGGATTCTTCAGATACTCAACGTCAGTGATTTCACTGATGGTGAATTCAGCTGCCTTGCTCAGAATGAGGCTGGCTCGCTCACACAAATAATGTCCCTAGCTATTCAAGGTAACTCTTCAGTTTCAGTCCTTTCACCCTGGAAAGCTCTTGCCATGAACTTTCCTGCACTGCCTTTCTCATCCTGAATTTCTCCCCTCTGAAGACATCACCGTGCATATCAGGAAAAAGATGTCGTAATGATTTATTGCTATGGATATAGATTTGCAGGACTACTTGGTACCTTGCAGTGTCTTAGGTTTTACTTTACCAAATGACACCATTATTTCTGCCCTGCTGACCATAAAACACACCTGACTGATTCAAACTATACTTATGCTGAGCCTGGACAATTTTCTTGTCCAGAAATTCAAGACAGAGGTGGTAGAGTTTAAACCTCTCAAATCAGAAGCCTCTCTGTTAATACACAAAGGTCAGTGTCTCACAGTCTGTTCTTCCTTGAAAACCCTTCACTTGTAAAAGTTCTGGAACTGTTATTGTTAGAGCTCTCCCAGAAATAAGACGAAGGCGATAAAGCCACAGAACACTGTGGTGCAGCTGGGTTGGAACAGAATATGCAGCTTTCATTGCCCCAACTGTCAGTGATGGAGAGGCAAAGAATTTAACTTTTCCTTCAATTTTACTATAAAGTTTTGAGTGTGTTGCAACTCCCACATTTATCTTCCGGACAGCTGATCTGTGTGAACTGTCTGGTAAGAAACACAAGGTTTCAAGACCACAGAGTCATAGAGACTGCTGGGAACTACAGCTAACCACATCTTCATTAAATTACACACCTCTAAAAGTATAGTCCTGCTCGCTGGCATCTGGCTTCACTTAACTGCTATACCATGTTATTCAGTTTCCGTACCTGATGCTTGTAAGCACCAAAAACTGGGTTTGTTTTTGTTACACCAAAGGCAGTCAGGGGTTTGAATCATGTGCCTGGCAGGGGTAGGTAGCTCCTCTTCACTGAATCCCTATATTTCATCCTGGAGAACATCTTCAACTCTGTCCTTTCTGATTGAACTCCTGCTGTCAGTTTTTCAGTGTTAACATGCCTCTCCCACACTTCCTGGCAGAATACCGGTGGTCAGTGGACAAACTGACAGCTTGTTCAGCTTCCTGCGGCCACAGAGGGGTGCAGCTGCCCCTGCTGAGGTGCTTATTGGATGGGGCCGAAGTCAACACCTCCTACTGCAGAGAGACACCCAAGCCATCTCTGCAGCCCATCGCATGCAACAGAAGAGACTGCCCTTCACGGTTCGTCTGTCTCATGTTAAAATAGCTTACATGCATTCCAGGTGTGCTGGAGGAGTTCTTTGTACAGGGCGTCACACCACTGCAGCATCTCTGGTGCCTCTTTGGGGAAGTCATGGCTGAAAGGGAATTTACGAGTGCTTACTCCAGACAGCTGGGATTTTGTAGCAATATTTGTGGAAAACTTTGACAGTACAAGGTAGAAAGAGAGTTCATAGCTTTCACTGTCTTGGGTGATTCCAGCCACACCCTATGTCAGATATAAATATCATGCCTGTTCTGAGCACTGCACACATGGAAATTTTGTCACCCAAGAACTGTAGAATCATTTCTTTTTTGTGTTAAACATGGCTTCATAGCAGTTTGCCCCAACAATATAACAGACAAGAAGCTAAGATTAGCAGCTATTTTGTGATTTTATTCTGAGTTCCCTTGTTGCCTGATCATCAATATTGGCAGGACTGTAGCTGTATCTGCAGCTGCAAAGAATTCCCTTAGAAGGGTGGAAATATCTTTTGTAAAATGGGAACATCCCATCAGATCTAGCAGGCATGAAGGGGGCTCAGAGTGAGTTCTGCCTCTTTCTGGCATTTGCTACCTTGTGGTTGCCTTGGAATTGTAAGTCTCTGCCCTTGTAATCCCCTGGTTTTCACTTGCTGCTAAACACAAAGGAGCCAAAACAGTTTGAAAGATTTCTGGCTACACTTAGGTCTTCCTCTGCCCCACCTCAAGTACTGTGTTCAATTTTGGGCCACTCACTACAAGAAAGAAGAAGGACAGAGAAGCTGGTGAAGGGTCTGGAGCACAAGTCCCATGAGAAGTGCCTGAGGGAGGTGAGGTTGTTTACCTTGGAGAAAAGGGGGCTCAGGAGACCTTATCACTCTCTACAACTGCCTTGAAAGGAGGCTGCAGTAAGGTGGGGGTCAGCCTCTTCTTCCAAGTGACGAGTGACAAGACAAAAGGAATCAGCCTCAAGCTGCACCAGGAGAGGTTTAGATTGGCTGTTAGGGAAAAATTCATCATGGAAAGGGTTGTCAAGCATTGGAACAGTAAGCCCAGGGGAGTGATTGAGTCATCATCCTTGGACGTATTTAAAAGATGTGTAGATGTGGTGCTAAGGGGCATGGTTTAATGGTGGACTTGGCACTGCTGGGTTAATGATTGGACTTGATAATATAAAAGGTCGTTTCCAACCTAAACGATTCTCTGACTTCACCCCATACAAAATCTTTTTTTCTTTGACATCCTTTGGTGCAAAGAAGAGTACATCCTGGGAGCTTATCCAGAGAATCAGTGTAGTGTTATGCTCCCTCCATATTAAAAATGTCCTGCTTCTGCAATTCAGTATCTCCTTAGCTGAGATGTGTAAACATGTTTTTCCATGTTTTTCGTGGTGTTACTCCCTCCTCTCCCTTATTTCCAATATGGATATGGTATGTTTCAGTATACAAAAACTTAAAAGTAGTGAGCATCTCAAGAGAAATTTAGTACAACTTCCCTCATTCAACACTAATTTGGGAGTTGTATTAAAAAAAGGCTGTCTAAGCTGAGGCAAGGAGAGGTGCTAAGCAACCTGATGAGAAGTGGCCAGAGTCACCATTCTTGCTGTGTTTTGGGCATATTGCAAGTTTCTGTTTAATTATCTTTTAAAATATATTCCTACCCTCCTTTGCAGGCAAATGTTCTGAGTTGCCAGCTGAGTCATAAGAAAGAAACCAAAAGAGATTTGATGAAATATGAAACTTGCTTATTAGCAGCAGTTTTCCTTGGTGTTGACAGTAAATTCCATGGGAATGGTTTATGTCTTTTTATACCTTCCCTGAATTGTAACACAACCCCAAATCCTCCCTCAGCTCCTAAGAAACTGCTGAGACGTAAGCTTGGAAATAAAAGTTGATTGACATGCAGACCAGAGCTTTATGAGCAGTGCGGAAATTGTGGGTTTAACCTCACCAAACTGCATGAAAAAGTACCAGTGTTCTTGTTTTCCAGGTTGGGAATATGTTTGTTTATACTTGTTTCTGTGACCACTGGAGTTAATCACCTGCAGAAGACAGTCTCTCCATGGGACTGGAGAATGCCTATTGCTTGTTTTGTAAAGAAATCATAAACACTGCTGGTGAGGGATGTGATAGGCAGTATTTTACTCCCAAAACTACACAAATCCTGCCAAGTGTCCAGAAACTTAATGAACCAAACTGTTTACTTGACCATAAAACTGTTCAGGAAACTAGCAATCCGTTGCATTCTTCCTATTCTTACCTAACACTTTCCCAAACTTAACTGTATGAGTGTTTCACCTAATGATCCCTACAGTGACAAAATGTATTAGACTATTCCTTTCTGTTATTACAGCCATTTAGCTTGTTGGACTGGATTTTTTAAATGCCAGTACACAGGGGTTCAGAGCCTCAGCCTCAGCTGGTGAATGCATGGTGTGGGCCCAAGAGGAAAGAAGTACAGTGTCCTTCCTTCCCTGGGCTAACAATTCCTGAGCAATGTGCAGGCTTTTCTGGATTATCCCAGCTGTCAGGACTACAACAGAGGAGGCTGGCACGAGCAGGACCCAGCAGGCATTTGGCTATTCTCTTGCAGCAAGTTTGAAGTGTCCTGTGAGCTACTCCAGCAATTACACAGAGTATTACAGTTTTCCCTCCTAAGGGGTGCTACTGGGCTAGTCCTAGCATTGTGGCTGTAGCCTATGACCAAGGCCTCCATGACACCATGGTGTAAGAGCAGACTTGCCCAACCGCTGTGCCAGAGCTACAAGTATTTACTAAGCCTCTAAAACCAGCTTTAAGGGCTGGAAAAGTAATTTTGGGCCCAAAGACCCTTGAGAAAGATAAATTAATGAAAAATGGGCTCTTTTCTCAAGTTTTGTTCTCTGAGCAGTTTTCAGTGATGACTATGGGAGGCTGACACCTTCAGCCTTCCAGGACTGCACGCTAAATGAGCCAAACCACTGTTGCCTGTCTTTGGTCCAGCAGATAAAGACCTGTTGATGCCGAGGATCATGGCACATGCTTGCTCCCTGAAATGTTCTCCTTTCTCTCACAGATGGATGGTGACGTCCTGGTCTCCCTGCACGCGGAGCTGTGGTGGAGGCCTACAGACACGGCGAGTGACGTGCCAGCGCCTGACAGCGAAAGGCAGCTCTGTCCCAGTGTCAAACGAGGCTTGTGCCCAGGTGTCCAAGCGCCCTGTGGACACACAGAACTGTAACAGGCAGCCCTGTGTTGAGTGGGTGGCCTCCTCCTGGGGCCAGGTAAGGAACAAGGCAGCATTCCAAGGATAGCCTCTTAGTGTGGGCTAGAAAAAAGAGACAGAAAATGAGGGAAGTGATTTTTCAACCTAGTATTTTTAGGTTATAGTTTGTAGTCTTTTGAGGAGGCCACTAATTTCCTCAGCTCTTTTTTTCTGTACATGATGCACTGCCTGCTTGGATTTCTGTAGCTTCCCACAATCTCTAGAAATGCTGCTTGTGAACAGGACTTCTACCGCAGACTCCTGTGTCCTCCAGTGGAAAGGTCTGCAGTTCCTTGTTACAGTGATAAGTGGCACATCTGGGAAGTAGCCTTCTTCAAGTCTTAATTCTCCTTACTAGCCAGTGAGAGTGCTTCTGTCTTTGCTGGCTGGAGTCAGGATTGATGATTGTGATCGTTTCAAGGCAGGGGGAATGTATAATAACTCAGTTTTACAAAGCTGCTGATGTTGCCTGAGAATACCAAAAAGTGTGAGCTTTCTTGATTTGCTTCATGGTGAAAGGCAGAATGGAGGGCAAAAAGCATTTTCGGACTACTTCATGCTGCTTTGCAGATCTTCCAATTCTCTCTTAGTAGATATCATTACATGAGGTTTTCTTATAATGTTGGTAGTAAAAAGTGCCTTCAGCTACTAGATCGTGTTATTGTTCACTACTTGAAAACATCTTCATTTAAATCTTGAAAGGTGACTGAGTTATTGTATTACAAGTAAGGCTTGGAATTATCACTTTATATCGAAGAAAAAAATTTTCACTCCCTATGGAATTCCAGGAAAGGACTGGGTCATCTTTGCAAAAACTGTTATGAGCTGTATTGTTCCCCATGACACCATACTCAGCTGAGACCATCAGATAGTTCAGAATTAATTTCTTAGACCTAATCTCTGTGCATTATCATATAATATTTCTTCTCCCTAGCTTGCAAAAAAAAAAAAAAAGATCAAGTTCCCCATGGTTGTGTACTGCTCAGTCTCCAAGCCAGAAGATTGTTACACAGTTAGTAACATTTCACTGGCTCAGGGGGTTGATCACCTGCTTGGTAGTACCACAGGCTATCAGGTCCCCGTTGCGCAGGTGTAGTGATCAACTTTCCCAGTTCACAAGGCAAATAAACAGCCTACCTGCTCTACCCCCATCTCTAGAATTAGTTCCTTTCCTTCATTTAATGCTCCTGGCATTCTGAGCTCCACTGTGTAATCCCATGGTGTTTTTAAACTAGTGACTCGGGCTTGCTGGTGATGAGGACTGCTAGCCCCTGCAGATATCGCAGAAATGCTCCACATACTCCGGCGAATGACATTTCCAACAAGACAGTTGACTGGAAGCAGCTGGAAGCCTGGCAGTCACTGCTTCTCTCTCCCAGTTGTCAGGGATGGAAGAAATAGCAGGAGTAAGGGAGTATTATTTGAGGAGTGCGTGATAGTGTGAAACAGGGCTCCTACTGATGAACGAGTGGAGGTGGCAGAGGGATCCGTCAGCAGCCGTTCCCTGGCAAAAATTCCTGCTTCACACTAATGACCCCTTATTCAACCCTCAGTTTGTTCTTGAATATAATTTCCAGATACTTAGAAAAACAGTTTCCTAATAGTTAATACAGTTTTAAAAGAGCCCGAATACAGGCTTCATACCTACAGGAAGTTATGTTTTAATCAAAGGAGAGGATTAGGAGAGTTAAACTGAAATGTGATTGCTAAGCTTGAATATGTTAGAATAGCCTCAATTCTGGAGCAAGGTTGCGTATCTTGTTGTGCTCGTCCTGCTTGCTGCTTTTGTTTGTTGTCCTTCAATGCTTTTAAATTATTAAATGGAGTGGAATATGTTCTTGGTTCAATACATTCTTAGTTATTTGGCCGTAAGTTGTGATAGTGCAAGCTGCAAAATGCACAGTAGAAGTAATGTATTGAGATTTCCTGTATGGTTCAAAAGTTCTTGGCTAATGGCATGAGAGCATTTAATTTCCCCTAACAGATGTATTTAAGATTAAATATTGAAGAGAAGAGGTAATGAATCTAGAGAGCAGATACTGAAATACAGTGTAAACACTGGTGGAGGAGAGTGAGGTAGAGCAGAAGATGACTGCACAGTCAGCCTTCAAAGCCTGCAGAAGTGCAGAAAGTGGTTGAAATCTGAACAGTCTCTGAATGGCAGTATGCACTTTGTTTCACTAGCAGTTTTATAAGAATGGAACATGCCCTGTCTTTTACCTCCCTTCAGTGAATCTTCTGTGTTGACAGTGTAACGGGCCTTGCATTGGACCACGATTGGCTGTACAGCATCGACAGGTATTTTGCCAGACCAAAGATGGGACTTCTGTGTCATCTGATCAATGCAGTTCCTTACCAAGGTAGGGTAGAAATGTCTTATGTCTGAACCCACAACCCTTTTCAGAAATACGGAATGGGCAAGTGACTTAACTGAAAACTTACAGGTTTCCCTTATGTAACAAAGAGGTCATGCTGCAACCTGTATAGTTATATGTAACAAATCTTGCCAGGCTTAAGCCCAGACTTCCCTATTTGTTCCTAGGAGCTTCAGGCCAGCTGGCCAACAACTGGAAAATCTTTTGTGCATGCCAAATCCTGACTGCAAGGTTGTGTTATATCTTCTTAAGGTGCCCATCTTCTCACTAACTTAAACACAAACTCTAACAGAAAAAAAAAAGGTCTCCACAGGTTTTGTTTTCCTGCAGATAAACTCCACTGTCAGCATTGTAAAGACATTTACTTTACATGAGACAGATATGTAAATCATGACCAATCATGACTAAAATTCATGTAATTGGCTTGTTGGCCCCCACTCTTGCTTTTTCACTATCTGTGCAACAAATAGATATGAACCAAGTGTGCCTATATATCTTCTATGAGACTGTCTTGAAAGGAAAAGGCGGGTTTCAGAGAATTGGTTCTGTTCCCACTGGCTGTAAAGCCATAAAAAAGTTACAAAGTCCTGCTGGACCACAGTGGTCACCACTCATTTCACCTTTCTGCAGATCTCTGGTTTGGCCGTTCATGGAGAGGGCATTTCAGCCAAGTCCTCAAATGGTTCAAATGGCCTTTTAGCCTGGTGTTGGTATACCAGTGTGCACCCCCTCAGGGCCTGGTCCTTGAGAGCAGTTGAAAACTGCTGGCCTCACTTGGCAGCCTTGGAAGATCTGATCCATATAGTGCTCTGAGTGAATTACCTTTGGGATATATAATGTTTACTGTCCCTCCCTCCCTCTCTCCCTCCTGCCCACAGGCCCTTGAGCACCCAGAACTGCTGGACTGATGTCTGTGGTGTGCACTGGAGGGTCAGCCTATGGACCGTCTGCACGGCCACGTGCGGGAACTATGGCTTCCAGTCCCGGCGTGTGGACTGTGTGCACATCCGCACCAACAAGCCCGTGATGGAGCACCACTGCTCCTGGAGGCCAAGACCAGCAAACTGGCAGCGCTGCAACATCACACCCTGTGAAAATGGTACTTTGCTGAGAGGAGGGGAGGCAGAGCGGTGCAGGAGTAGGAAAGAAGGCAGAGTCGTCTCTCAGAAACGCAGCACCGGACCTTGTAGCTAGGCATCCTGGGGAAATCTCCAGCCTGGACATCTGCAAAATCCAGTGTCTAAAGCTCAGCATCCCAGAGAGGAATGCTGCCCATTGTGGGGTTTTTTTGGCAAAGGTGCTAGTGCTGGGATTGTGTCCCCTTTCTACCAGCATGAGAAATAATTCATGCAGTCTTCTGCAGCAAGTCCAGAGCAGGCCACCAAGTTGATCAGAGAGCTGGAGCACCTGTCGTGTGAGGAAAGGGAAATGGGATTGTACAGCCCGGCTTTGGGGTGACCTACTTGTGGCCTTCCAGTACCCAAAGGGAGCATACAAGAAGGATGGAGCAAGACTATTTACAAGGCCACGTAGTGACAGAACAAGGGGGAATGGGTTCAAATGGAAACTGAGTAGTTGTCGGTTAGGTATTAGGAAGAAATTCTTTATTGTGAGGGAGGTGAGACACTGGCACAGGTTTCCCAGAGAAGCTGTGGATGCCCCATCCCTGGAGGTTTTCAGTACCAGGTTAGATAGGCCTCTGAGCAACCTGCTCCAGTCTGAGTAGTTGTCGGTTAGGTATTAGGAAGAAATTCTTTATTGTGAGGGAGGTGAGACACTGGCACAGGTTTCCCAGAGAAGCTGTGGATGCCCCATCCCTGGAGGTTTTCAGTACCAGGTTAGATAGGCCTCTGAGCAACCTGCTCCAGTGAAAGGCATCCCTGTCCACAGCAGGAGGGTTGGAACTAGATGATCTTCAAGGTCCCCTTCCAACCCAAACTATTCTATGATTCTGTGATTAACTTTCAGTTAATGGTACAGACAGAAAAAAAAAAACCCACAAATCAAAACCAGACTTACGGCTGTAGTCCAAATCCAGTGGGTAGGTGGATGATGGGAAATCTTGCAGGAAATACTGCTTTCTTCAGATTACAAGCAACAAATTGGGCCTTCCAGGGGACTAGAAAAGTTACTAACCTAAAAAAAAAAAAAAACTTTTGAATGAACAAAAGAGAACAGATGATGTGCCTGTTTGGAAATTATGCTCTCATCCTCTATCTTGCAAGCCAGTTGCTTTGCAATCATTGCAGATGCAGCAGCAAAACCCACATGTGCTTGCCTATATTCACACCAGCTCTGATGCTCCCTCTCAGCAGAGACAAAGTGGACTACATAGGTCCAAATTCATGAGTTTGGGAGGGCCCTACGGGAAGCTGAAGTGATGAGGGAGATATCAAGCAGGACTTTCTTTAAGACCTCCCAACACAAAGGTCCTCCTCTTGGCCACCCAAGGTTATATGTTCTGAGGTAAGAAATCCTTTGTTCATAGCTTCATCACCATTTCTTCTTCTTGTTTCCCCTTTGGCAGTGGAGTGCAGAGACACCACAAGGTACTGTGAGAAAGTGAAGCAGCTCAAACTCTGCCAGCTCACCCAATTTAAGTCACGTTGCTGTGGGACTTGTGGAAAATCTTGAAGACAGACAAAATGAAAATGGAGGAACAAGGGGATCACAGCCTTTTCTTCACTGAAGCAAAGGCTTTTGCAGAAAATATGGATGGAATGGAATGATCTTTTTCATTTTATTTATTTATTTCCCTTTTCTAAAAAAAAAAAAA
>VYXC01001348.1:123372-145566 GCA_013397175.1 Platysteira castanea
AAAAAAGAACCCCTTTTACCAAATTATTATTGTAAAGGGACTTGACAAGTTTTCCCTTCTATCAGTCTGGGGGACAGAATGCAGAAAAACATGGTCATGAGGGTAGACCACAAAGAGTCAGAGAGACCCATGACACCAGAAATGCGTATGAGAGGAATAAGGCTTCCCCATAATCTGTGTACATGCCTGGGGGATACACCAGGAGACAGGTGAGGAAGAGGACCAGAGTAAAAACCTAGCATCATATTACAGAATCGCAGAATCATCAAGGTCAAAAGAGATCTTCAGGGTTATCTTGTCCAACCATTAACAGCACTACCACATCCACCCCTAAACAATATCTCTGGGTGCCACATCCAGACTCCTCTTGAGCACTTCCAGAGATGGTGACTCCACGATCTCCCTGGGCAACCTAATCCAATGCCTAGCCACTTTTTCAGTGAATTTTTTTTCTCTAGTATCTAATCTGAGCCTCCCCTGGCACAACTTGAGGTCATTTCTTCTCATCCTGTTGTTTGAAACATAGCAGAAGAGACTGACCCCCACCCCACTCCAGCCTCCTTTCAGGCAGCTGTAGAGAGCAATGAGGCCACCCCTGAGTGTCCTCCCAGCTAAACAACCCCAGCTGCCCAAGCTGTTCCTTAAAGATTGTGTCTTCTAGACCTTTCACCAGTTTTGTAGCCCTTCTTTGGACAGGCTCCAGCACCTCAGTGTCTTTTGTGTAGTGAGGGGCCCAAAACTGAGCACAGGATTTGAGGTGTGGCCTCACCAGAGCCGAATACAGGTGGAGGAGAATCACTGTCCTCATCCTGCTGGCCACACTATTGCTGATACAGGCCAGGATGGCACTGGCCACCTTGGCCACCTGGGCACAGCTGGCTCATGTTCAGCCAGGTGTTGACCAGCACCCTCAGGTCTCTTTCTGCTGAGCAGCTCTCATCTCTCTTAGACTACCTTGAGAACACAAGCACAGGATTTTGCTTTATAAACTCATTTGTTATGTCCCAGATTAGAAGCCTTTTTGGTTTCTAAATCCCTCTCTCCTTCCCACACCAGGCAAGGAACATCCTTGTGATCTTTGAGGATCTGGTGCCTGGCGAAGTTGAACAATGGTCTGTGACATAAGTGGATCTAAAATACACCTGAAAATGTTTCCAGTTTGAGCTTGTGAGGGAGGATTCGGGATTGAAGGGTTGCCCTCAGCACAGAGGTGAGGTGATGATGTTAATTATTATCCAGCAAAAGCAGAACGAGTGTGATCTGCTTGACACACTTTAGTACAAACCTGGAAACACTGTTCCCTAGAGAGCATAGGCAGAAATTATAAAAATGGTATGTGGTAAATGGGAGACACTTTGCATACTGCATCCTACTAACACTTTTTTAGAAAAAAGAGGTATTACTTCCCAAAGTTCTGGTACTTTCAGACCTGGGATTTTGGAAAAGAACTTCAGGAAGTGGGTTTTTCTATTTCGCTAACACGAAATTTCTTTCCTGACAGCCAAGCCTTTTGGACAAGTAGTAGAAAATAACTTTATTCTGATTTTTCATGGTTGTTACTACTCAGTAGAAAAAGAATGGCTTTAGCATCAGTCCCATAGGACTAATGCAAATAATTTGTAACAAACTTGCTTCTCTCCAGAACAAAACAGGTGTTATAAAGCAGCAGATCTTTAAATCCGTGTATAACCCCCCCTAAGATACAATCTAAAAAATGAGACTCAAACATCACAAAAACCTACAGCATGATTTTGCATGTAGGCTGTGAGTCGTTCCTCCTGGCAAGCTGCAGTGGGTATTCAGCCAGTGAAGTGCTGCGTGATTTTAGTTCCTGGGCATTCTCTGCTCTGCTCAGAAAAAAACTAAAATTAGAGGAAATCTGCAAAGAAGAGAGTTTGAGAATTGTGGAACTTAAAAGGAGAACTACCTGATCTCAGGTTTTGGTTCAAGACTTTTTCTAAATGAAGGGCTCGGTTGTGCCTCTCCTGTAACCCCTGTTGGGGCTAGTGCCTTGTGGTATATTAATGAAATGCTGTTCAAGTTCTGCTATGCTACAGCTTTCGTGACGTGGGTTTTTTGGCAAAACTGGGAGTCCACTAGTGAGGTCAGTGCCAGGTTCATGACATTAAACTGTCTCAAATTGGCTTACTTCAAAACATCTGGCAGTGAACGCTCTTGGTAGGAATGGGTCTTCAAGAAATAAGCATCAGTGTAACTTTTTATTTAAAAGAAAGAATAATGACTTTCTGTGTATGTAAATGTATATCTTTTCTGTATATTTATTAGGATTTCTTGTATAAAAAGTGCAATATTAATAATTGTACATTATTTTGTCCAGATAAAACTATTTTGGTTTTTTTTATATCTCCCCATAATTTTGTTCCTCTAAAATCAACAGTAATAGCGTATTTCTTTTCATTTTAATAGCACTTGCATTTAATTGGGGATCTGCTTCACTGTGCACAGAGTGCTTTATAGACTATGACATGAGGTAGGGGTGAAGTTTTTAACTTGTGAAATGATAGTTATGCATGGAATGAAGGACAATTCCTTAATAACATAATAATAACAATGATGATGATGACGATGTGATGAATATTTTTGATACATTAGTTAACAAAATGCAGCATGAGGAGATATTTTCTTTTGTGTAAAAGCAAAATATGTTCAAGCTATCACATGTTCCATTGTATCTGTGTAACTGCACAGGATAAACACAAAAGATCTGATCTGGAGGGGCCACTGTATTGTCTCTGCACAGTATGGATTTAATTTCACATGTCTGTCTTCTGAATTGTGACTTGGCAGCATCTCAGTAAGATAAGGATTACTGGTTATTTCATGATAGGATGCTTTCATTCTCTAAAGAGAAAACAGAACAGCAAACTTGTATTTATCTAACTTTTTGTACAAGTAATGCAGGTTACTTATTTAACTACTACTGTCTGACGTGTTGTTTTTTAATCTTAAAAACAAAAGCCAAAGTAGCAAAGCTGTTGGAGTTCTCTGTCCTTGTTCTGTATTATGATAGCAGCACACACCTGTTACAAAAATTACACCTGATGTACCTGCCTCAGAAAAAGAGGATGTCTCAACTCCTTTTGTAAAGTCTCCAGCCATTAAGATCCTGCACCCTGTCTTGGAGATATGTTTTAATTCTTCATTTGCCTTGCTTTATTCTTTATTGCTAATGTCTAGGCCCTATTGCTCTTACAGAAGTATAAAGCTATCACTGCTGGTCCAAGGACCATGGAAATCAATAAAAGTATACTTCTTTTTTTCTACGTAGCAATGCTTCAAGACATAACTTTCCTCAGCAATCTGTGGCTTGAAGAAACACTTGTTAATTCAGTCTTTCCATACAGATTGCTGCTGCCTTCAGTAATGGACCTGCCAGCTACCTGAAGCATCAAATGTGTATGCAGAAGGAATTGTGGCAATGGTCTGAATTACAAGGGGAAAGAAGAAAAAGATTAATAAAGCAAAAGCATTTTTTCTTAACAAAGAAAAAAATTGAGTTCTGAAAACTAAGCTGGTTGTTGCTGTTGCCCTTTTCAAACAAACAATATGCCTCTGCTAAAAGGGAACAGCAAGTTTTCTCTGATTTACTGACAGTTTCCCTTGTATGATGTTCCTGCAGATGTTTTTTAGATATGTAAATTGCAGGCAAATAACACCTCACACAGACAAGCAAGTCAAAGACCAGATCTAAGACTTCCAAGCAACAGTACTGAAGGCAATGGGAATTTCATAATTCATTTTCAGTAAAACAAGTGTAGAAGCTGTTGTGTATGTAAAATGAACAACAGGTTTACTTAGGTTCTCAAGAGAACAATTATTCTCTCTTATGCTTATGGATTGAGTTACTACTCAAGTCAAAAAGCCTTCTAAACCTTCAAAACAAGCTTCCAGTTTTGTTCTGCTGACTGATTTTCCTCACAAAGGAAAAACAGTTCTGGAACAAACAGAAGAATACAGTGCTGAAATGTTCCCCACAGCAGATCTACTCCCACCCCCTCTTACGTGACAAGGTAGGCACAACTGAACTACTCCAGGCATCCGTGTCTGCATGCATGATCTCAAAAAAACAGAAGCCATAGCCAGAGTTTTTCAAAGTAACCTTTAGCTAGAAACCTTTTCCCCGCTCTCTACCTTCAGTCATATGGACTGCAATTGGAGCTTTTTCAGTTTTTAAGTCAGGATTATTCTTACAAACTACCTTACCAAACAAAAGGCCTTACACCTGTTTGGTGTTCAAACATTGATTCATAAATAAATTTGGTTATTCTAGATCTGCATCACCTGACACCTTTATTTGTAGAAGAAGGTGAACCCAAAAGCTTGCTCTTTTCCAGCTTTTCAGAACCATAAAATTCCTCAGAAGTTTTTAATGGCAGCTTTCAGCAAGTGTCTGATCATTTCAGCTAGTAGTTGAGTAAACAAGCTTCATTCATTCAGTTTCCTAACTTTTCACAGAGATGCTTTTGAAGTCTTTTGAATGTCAGATTTTCTCCCAGCCCAGCAGTGTATGCAGATGGGAAGCTCAGACCTGCTAGTGCTAACTGTGTCTGTACATACAGGCTACAGACCACAGCTTGGGGATCACCGATTTAACCCTTCCCTTCATCCTCCTCTTTAAAGCTAAATATATATATTTATCAATAGTGTTATGTATTAACTGTCCAGTGTTGTGGAAAGTAAACCAAAAAAACTGTCAAATACTTGAATCAGCACAAAATTCAAGGAGGGGAAAATCAGATCTCCTTCCTCTACTGATTCTCACACTGAAAGCATCGGTTGATCATTATTTCACCTACACTGCTTTTTACCATCTCCAGCCAACATCTCCTTTCCAGTCAGTCAGAATCAAGTCTAAAATCTGGCCATATACATAGTAATTTTAGTATTTTTTAAATATAAATTTTTCACTAAGGCATTTCAGTAATTGCAGTCCACATAATTCTGATTTATAAGGGGGAAAGACACATATCAGCACATCCTTTTCTGACTGAAATACTTATTTCTGTTCTCACCTGCTTTTTCACCGAAGTACAATATCTGTTCCCATTCTCAATTTCATGAGCACAACAGTACATTTTATTCTCCATCTGTCCCTTAGAAAAGTAAATACAGTGCTCAGTCTCATCTTTTCTTCCATTGTTGCCAATGAAGACTGAGACTAGAAAGTCCATGAAAGCACAGACTCCAGCCCTTCATTTTTGCCAGAATGGTTACAAAGCCCTGAACATGCTCTGCTGACCCATTCAAATGCACATTGTGGTGTTTGAGGCAGCAAAGATGAAAGTATGCAAGTGCTTTCATCGATCAGGCAGGATCTGTCTAGTACAGGTTTGGTTGGTTGGTTTTTTTTAAAAAAAAATCTGACAAAACAGAGCACAAAGTACCTCATGAAATGTATATACAACAGATTTATCAAAGGTGTTTCCTCACTGATCTGAGTTTGCACACCAGTTCATGTGCATATAGGAAGGGCTGCTTTTTGCAGGGAGATACGATGTTATCATAAAAAAATAAATTGCTTCTGAACAGTAAAAAAAAAAAACTAAAAAAAAAAAATATATATAAAATAAATCTGTAAGTACTATTGCTAGATGGCAAAGCACATACCCTGTCACTGACATAGAAAGTAGCTGACAGCATCGAGCAGTAAACAAGAGTGTGAAAGTTCAAGTGTATGCTGCCAATATCACCAGCTGTAACCCCAATCTGATGTGATTCATTCTCATGAGAATCTTGCCCGTGCTTCTTGTTTTGTTTTTAATTGAGGATCTCACTGGACATGCTTGGCCCTTCAGCTTTACGCTGGTGCCCACCTTTGGCACTGTGACCTGTGAGTGCTCATGCTTGCACCTGCTTCCAGCACACAGGAACAGGGGATTGCATAGGAGTGCCTTCAGTGCCCCTCTCTGAGCCCGTAACAGTGTGTACCCTGTGCAAGTTACACTGCCCCGNTTCAAATGCACATTGTGGTGTTTGAGGCAGCAAAGATGAAAGTATGCAAGTGCTTTCATCGATCAGGCAGGATCTGTCTAGTACAGGTTTGGTTGGTTGGTTTTTTTTAAAAAAAAATCTGACAAAACAGAGCACAAAGTACCTCATGAAATGTATATACAACAGATTTATCAAAGGTGTTTCCTCACTGATCTGAGTTTGCACACCAGTTCATGTGCATATAGGAAGGGCTGCTTTTTGCAGGGAGATACGATGTTATCATAAAAAAATAAAATGCTTCTGAACAGTAAAAAAAAAAAACTAAAAAAAAAAAAAATATATAAAATAAATCTGTNAGTACTATTGCTAGATGGCAAAGCACATACCCTGTCACTGACATAGAAAGTAGCTGACAGCATCGAGCAGTAAACAAGAGTGTGAAAGTTCAAGTGTATGCTGCCAATATCACCAGCTGTAACCCCAATCTGATGTGATTCATTCTCATGAGAATCTTGCCCGTGCTTCTTGTTTTGTTTTTAATTGAGGATCTCACTGGACATGCTTGGCCCTTCAGCTTTACGCTGGTGCCCACCTTTGGCACTGTGACCTGTGAGTGCTCATGCTTGCACCTGCTTCCAGCACACAGGAACAGGGGATTGCATAGGAGTGCCTTCAGTGCCCCTCTCTGAGCCCGTAACAGTGTGTACCCTGTGCAAGTTACACTGCCCCGGGCTGCTCTGAATTGCACGTGTCGATTGTCCATGAAGCGTGGCAGGTGGGAAGGACGGATACAGCACAGCATCTCTCCCAATTCTCCTTGGCACCTCACTGTCCCCGTGATAAAAGTCCAGAGCAACTCCTCCCCACCTCACTTGCTTATATAACTCTACAGATCTCTGCAGGTCTTTGACCTTGAGCTAATTTAATCACTAAACTTAAATACTAAACTTTTAATTATTTCTTTCCAAGAAGAGGCACCATCCTACCATGTTCCTTCCACATTCCCTTTGAAACAACTCCTCTCTCAGAAAGAGCAGCAGCTCTTGAGCAAGAGGAACACCATATTTCTAAAGGCCATATTCCTCTGCACAGGTTGTGGGTGCAGCCACTATAACATCATCCTTAAGCTCACACAAAAAAAGCAGCCCTGGTACCACAAAATGCTCATCCATCACCTGAGGCATCATTCTTGTCTCACAGGGTGCCTCCATACTTGCCCAGACACAATAGTACTGGAGGTATCAGCTGACAGACCAGGCTAATTTTGGCTAAATCCCTGAGATTTTAGGAGGGCTGCAGCACAGCAGGCAGGACAGCATCAGCTGAGGCCTCCGCTGAACAGAGCCTGAGCAGGAGATTCCTCTCTGCAAGCAGAGCAAGTTTGGGCTGCACTTCTCTATCCTTCCTGCTAACACACTGTTTACCTCTCAGGAGAGGGGAAAAGGGGAAAAACAAGAATTTTTTCTAAGCCTTTAAAGCTTCTACAAAGAAAGGCTTTATATTTGTGTAGCTATAAATAAAAGAATGCTGTTTTATGCAGCTAAAAGAGAAAGGCATACCAGAGGGTTGCACTCTGGTTACATATAAATACTCTTTTTTAAAGCAGTGGCAGGATGTGAACAATTCCATAGGAAACATGTAGTTATCCACACATGCTTAGGATGACACGGGCATGAGAAACCACTCACTACTACTACGACTACACTCTTTTGTATTATAAAGTAGTGTTCTGCTTCAAGATCTTGCGTGGTTTGTATACAAACTCCCTAGGGGCAGTGGGAAAGCACAATAATGAACCAGAAGGATCACACCAGGCAGGCCGTGCACAGCTTGCTCTCCAAGTGAGGAGCCAGGATGGGTTTCTCTGCTCTTAAGGAAGTGCTTAATGGTCAGACTGAGGAATAGTTTATTTTGGGCTATATGCAGACCTTCCCCCCCACCCCTTTCAACATAATGTTTGGGGTTGTTTTTTCTTTAAAGCATAAATTACTGGTTTGAATAAATAGCCAGTAATGTTGGTGGATGCTTGTTAAAACACTTCACCTTCTGAAACACCCATGGAGTCAGTTTTCAAGTAATAGCATACAACCTAGTGATTTTTTTTCCAAAAAAAGAAAAATCTCACTGTTAGCCCACTACATACAAACAACAGAAAATCAAATCCAGCTGTGCAGGGAGAATCTCACAGGCACTTTTTTTTTAATTTTAAAGCAGAGAGCAAAGCAGAGCAGGGGCCTGCTTGCCCAGCAAAGTAGTATGCTTGAGCCTGTGTAATGGTGTTTGGCAGTGCCACATGAGCCCTCTCACCAGTCTGGGGACAGTTCATACCAGCAAGCACAGAACTAGTGACCTAGTGGAAACAGGGAACACAGAGATGAACACAGCACTGCCTTTTTTAGAGCTACTCTATTCCTGCTCTTCTGAATGCAACCAGAAACCTCGGTAGGACAGATTGCAGCCAAACTGAGAAGTGAAAATCAGGTTGCTACAAAACAGTATTTCCCCAAAAAACAAGAAGTGGTCACAGGTCATCAAACTGCTGCTTCCAAAGAGGGACAGAGGCAGAGAGACACTACTACAGCAGGGAGTGCAGTGACTTATAGAGGGATCAGCCAAAAGTAAACTCTGTTCAGAAAATTCATTATGGAAATTTCCCATCCCGGTGAACTCAGTTCTCTGCCCAAATGCCTCTTTCCAACTGAAATAACACAGATCCCTCAGGGAGATCCTATCCCTGCCTCAAGAAAGACCCTTTTTATTTTTGTCTTCCAAATAAAAGGTTTGCTTTTTCACACATTAAATTCAGCTGCTTGCTGTCTCCTGAATACCAGGATCTATATTGCTTCCCTCTGTGGTATGAACACACTCAGTTCTTGAAGAAGCATACCACTTATCTTTCAGCACTTCCTTCATAGTCCTGAAACACCTGAGGTGCTGACAATTCACTCTCCTTAGTAATCTATAGTGTTGGGTGAAGCCCTTTTTAGAATTTGTGGTGGTAAAGTTCTCACAAATTTGCTGCTGGTTCATATTTCTAGACCATAAGTACACAATTCACTGATTTTTTTGACTTCTCACCTTTTGCCAATGGCAAACCTTCTCCAGATGAAATACCTCCTGGAGACATGAGGCAGCGGGGTTGGCAGTCCTTGCAGACACAGGTGGTTGAAAGGCTGATGTAATACAAGTCAAAACTGAATTGATTAGTCATCTCCCCCATTATTACAGGTAAATTTCTTGTGGGGTTGTTTGATTTTGTTTCCCACTGAGAAGAGACAAATTAAGTAATTTTGCTCAGCTTTTTCCCAGTGAGGAACTGCAGTACTGCATTCCTCTTGGCTAAGAAAACATTCATAACCTTCTATTAAGCTGCTACCCTTCTAAAATTTAGTTTGCACATCTCCTTAATCCAGCTTTTGTGCTTAAGACTTGCCGAACAGATTGTGCTTTGCCTGGAGATCAATAGTGCTGATGAGTACACCTCTTGTGCGTTTTCAGGGATGCAGATAGAAGCTATCCCTCCAAACAGCCTCTGCAGTGTACATGCATGAAACCATTCCTGTGCACAGGTGACATTTGTCACTGGCAAATCAGTAATCAGTACCAGTGTAGTAACCAGCCCTGACAATGACTTTTTCATCCGTATCTGCTTAGCACAATCCTCCTTGTTGTTTTTTGCATGCTTCGTGGTACAGCTACCCTGGATGCATTTCTCAACCCTGCCAAGGACAAAGTCCCTTTGTTTCATCTTTTCATTTTGGTTTTTGAAACACTTTTTGATAGTAGCCTTTGTACTTCAGCCAATTTTTAGGTATTGATGCCATTATCCATTCTTCAGAAGTTGGATGTTGACTACAGCTATTTCCTTCTTTCCACCCATTTCTTCACTGAGTGAGAAGTGCTGTCTTGTGCTGCATCATGAATGCAAGGTCACAGAATCACAGAATCACAGAATGGGTTGGGTTGGTAGGGACCACAGTGGGTCATCTGGTCCAACCTCCCTGCTCAAGCAGGGTCATCCCAGAGCACGTGGCACAGGATTGCGTCCAGACAGTTCTTGAAGCTCTCCCAGTGAGGGAGGCTCTACAGCCTCTCTGTTCCAGTTCTTGGTCACCTGCACAGTAGGGAATTTCCTCCTCGTGTTCAGGTAGAGCTTCCTGTGCATCAGTTTGTGCCCATTGCCTTTTGTGCCACTGCCCGGCACCACCGAGCAGAGCCTGGATCCACCCCCTGACACCTCCCCCCAGGTGCTCACAGACATTGGTGAGGTCCCCTCTCGGTCATCTCTGATCGAGCCTGAACAGGCCCAGCTCCCTCAGCCTTTCCTTGTAACAGAGATGCTACTGTCCCTTAATCAACTTTGTCACCCTCTGCTGGACCTGCTCCAGCAGCTCCCCGTCTCTCTGGTCCTGGGAAGCCCAGAACTGGACACAGAACTCCAGATGCACCTCAGCAGGGCAGGACAGAGCAGAGTAGAGGGGCAAGATCACCTCCCTTGACCTGCTGGCAGTGTTCTTCCTAGTGCACCCCAGGACACCACTGGCCTGCTTGGCCACAAGGGCCAAGACTGAGTCAGACAGCATTCATGTTATTACCAGAAAGAGGGACAGTGGGAAAACATGCAGCTGCAGGAGGAGAAAATGTGGCACTACAGCAGCCCAGGCTTTCATCAGCCTTAATTTCTGTGGAACCACACCTTCAGTCACAAAAGGGAACTCACTTTGTTCTTTAGTGTTATCATATATTGGTTTTAATAAGTTTTTAACATGTAGAGGTACAAGACAGGAAAAAAACCCCAAGCCTGTGTCTCATGCTCTGAAGGTGTTGGATTTAAACCAGTCACGTCTGCTTGATGCTGGTGTGAGCTGGTCCACTGCATGGAAAATCAAGATTCCTGTTGTTAAATTTCAAAACCCAGCAATTACTAGTGCTAAGTGGAATATTGCATTGGTATTGAGCTTGATAAGACTAACTTCCACCTAGCGAAAAAGATCCACACAAGCCTGCAATAAATTCACACACTAGACTCTCCTTGCTCTACATTCCCTGCCAGTCTCATATCAAAGAGCTGAAACAACACTCAGAGAACTCTAATGCATAAAAGAACAATCTTCTCTGCAGTCACAAGCCTCAGCTATTTTTTTCATATAAATTCTATTTCAGAATTGGCAGAATTACAGGTTGATAAATAAGATCAGAAAAACAACTGGATAAAAAGAGATGAGGAAGAAAAAGTATTTTCCTCTAGAAATTCAATATTAAAGAAATGGAGATTCAAGAAGGCAGGCTGGTAAAATAGGAGGAGCTGAAAAAAAAATGCCAAACGTACTCTAGGTCAATACTTCACCACAGGTAAGTGAATATTTTACAGATTACTGAGTTTCTGAAGTCTGTGTGAAGTCACCAATGACTGCATAGTTTGGCCCTTTTGTATAGGGTAATCTGTAGAGATTTGCCTAGTTGTTCCTGCTGCAAGGAACATAATTTTTCTTTGAACTAGGACATATGTTTAGGAAAGGCCTCTAGGACAGATTCAAGGACTTCAAGTGAAGCAGAACCACTGTGCCCCTAGGGTATTGTTCCACTGGCTTCCCACCCTCAGGGTTAAGCATTCATGTTTTCAGATGGAATGTGTTTGGCTTTAACTTGCAAGCACTTAGGAAAAATTTCTATCCCAACAGGTTTCAAAGCTTTTCTGAAGTTTTAAAATACATTTATACAGGAAATTGTCTTCCTCTTTAAATGCTGCTTTCATGGTCAGACACAAGCATTTCACAGAATCACAGAATCATATATAAATACAATATCCTGAGTTGGAAGGGACTCGCAAGAATCATCAAGCATGCAACAGCTTTAGCTAGCACTTGAGCTAAATACTCACAAAACAGCCAGACCTGCCAGGAGTAATGGAGAGGGGGATTCAGGAAAGTAGAATGTGCTTAAGAAGTCAGAAAGTTTCATAGTGCTAACAGAACACTCATAAGCCTACAGAAAGCACTTTGGACAAAGAAATGAACAGTTCTGGTCAGAAGCTAAACACTGGCCTTATTCAAAAGATAATACAACTCTAGCTGCTGGCTGAACAGTAGCAACATGTGACAGTTTCAACCCTTTGATGTTTCTGGTACCCATCCAGAACCCTGAAGTGAAGAGCTTTCACTGAAAAACTTCTCTTGCAAGGTGTCAGCCCAGGGTGGTATCTTTGGCACAAAAACCTCACATCTGATAGCCTAGTTCTGGGCAGCGCAGTGACGCAATTTACAAAGGTGAAATATTCAGTAATATTTATCCAGTAATTGTACTTTTTGTATGTGTCTTTGATGGGAATACTGAAAAAGGCTGGATCTCAGACTCTGTTATCCAGTAATGACTTTTAAATGTGACTTCACATCATGTAATTCACCTGTTCTACCTCTGTTTTTATGGACACAGCTAAGCCCCCTTTACACCAATAATAACATTTATTACTAAGAGATCTCTCTATTCCTGTCTCAGAAGAAAGAAAGTCTCAATTAATAATCATGGGGAAAACTAAAAAAAATACAGAGAAACAAAGATCAGTATGTCTTTTCCCTGGATTTTATGGTTTTTCATTTGTTCAAATAAACCAGAAAAAGTCAGTGCCAGGGAATTTAGTTTATTTTAAGAGTTCTCCAAATATGAAACCGGCAACTGATTTAAAAGAAGGTTACGAACAAAATCAAGCTGTCAGTTTTCTCAAAGGTGTAATTGGGGTGGGTCTTTGTAAGGGGCCTGGCATCTAACAATGCCCTTTGGTGTGTAGCTGCAGTGTAGGCTGGTTTAGCATCCAGGAGAGTGTGATGCTTTGGGCATGACCAGACAGGCTTTCAGGTTTTAATAACTGTGAGTGAATGAGGCACATGGTGGGTTCAAAATGTAGCCAGGAAATCTACTGGTTTTGCTGGAAAAGTCTGGACCATGAGTGGTAGGTTTTTAGTCTATTGCATAGCCAAGGCTTATAATGTTCCTTCACTACAGAAGAGCTAATAAATGGCTCAGTGATGTTATTAAGCTGAGCCAAAGATTGACACATCTTGGCTGGCTTGCCAGTTGGGTGCTTCCAGTGTGTCCAGCTAGTGGTGTGAAGGTCCATTTTCTCCAGAGGAGGAAGATATACTTCAGGTTCTCTGGTGAATATAGAAGGCTGCTTTGTATTTTTCCTGAAATTCAGTTCGAGTAAAGAAAAGGAAGACAGGGACCAGCTTTGTCTGGTATGGTTTTGCAAGCTTGGTTGGCCAACCAGCCCACCCCTGGTAAGAAAATTTGTGTGATGAGGCCATCAAATGAGACAGAATTGACTTTGTATTTCTGAATTTTATGGACATCATGTTTCACCAGAGGAGGTAGCATGTAATTCACCTTGTAATTGGTTATGAACTCAAAGGGAGCCTTGCTTTTCTGGACCAAATTCAGAGGTTTGCAGCTTTTAGTGGCAACCAGTCCCCTGTAGAAATAGTCGTTCCGGACAATGGTTCTGTGGTAAAATTTTTCTTTTGATGGGCAAAATCTAATGCTTGGTCTGATCTGCTCTGCCTTTGGTTCATTCTGTAACACACCATCATCTGAAATGAAAGAGGAATCATATTGAAATGCTCAACTGAAATTCTTTGATGAGTTTAGCCATATATCATATTATTACATTTTCTACTTCAATAAATATTTGTTTATGATGTGGTGTTTGAAAAATCTTATTCAAAGAGCAGCTGTAGAATCCATTATAGACTAGTGTGTTAAGCCCTGGAAGTGCTCTACATCTACGCAGAAAATTGAATGAAACAGGCCTGTAGCCACTCATACCTATGGAGATGGTGAAATACCCTGAGGGAAGAATAAATAATATTCCCAGTCTTGCAGAGAGATTTTCTGCAGGTAACGGAGCAGGCACCATCCTCATGAGCAGTCAGCCAGGAATCATGGAAGTGTAGCATCAAGGCAGTGACTTCGACCTGCTTCAAACACCTTCCTGCTGCTGGGCTGTGGCTGGCTGCGAGCACAGAGCGTGCCGGTGTGTGCAGAAGGTGTTCAGGTGTCTCACACAGCGTCTCTAGGACCAGGAGAACCAGATGTCCACCATTCCACTTGAAAGGCTAAGCTGCAGTGCTGTCCTTCCTCTCTCTACCTTCTCACTTGGCCTGGAGGCTGACCTGATTCCTGAGCTGCACAGCTGTGATGCTGCCTACAGTTTGCCAAGTTCAGACGCTTGCAGCTCATCGGTGTCAGCAAGCTCTGCTGTGTGACATCTCGTCTGCCCTTAGCTTTGCTCGCCATGGTACTCCTGCTGTCAGAACAAGCAGAAACTGAGAAGGAACTTGCAAATCTATCCCAATTCTTCCTTACTAGAAAAACTGTGCTGGAATTTGCAGAACAAGTCTGCAGTAATGTGAAGCATTGAATTATATTGCAGAAATGGCCCATATTCCAGAAATCTTGCTATCCAAATTTATGACTGAGAAAACATTTTAGGTGGTATTTTAGGGACATTCATATGTTCCTTTCTTGACAGGATATCAGGGAAATAAATGAGGCCCTGTAATCTGAAAAGGTTTGTGCTGTCACACTAGGAACCCATTGTAAATCTGCCCAACCCTCCAACCAGTGCTGCAGCCAGAAGACCATCATTTTTCCCCTCACTAGTAATTTTGTGCAACTTTCCCTAGAGACCATTATGGTTACTGGTAGGAAGTTGAAATGAAATAGTCTTGGAGCTAACCCAAGGGGTGTTTTTTGTTTTCTTTTTTTAATTTTCCTTCCTTTCAATTCTCACTAAGAGTCATGAGGCAAATTAGCTTCCAGCTGACTCTGCACAGGAAGGAAGTCTAGATGTCAAAGTACTATAGAGTAAATGATGCAATTAGGATATTTGTATTAGGATATTTGAACTCTTCAATCCAATCAGAGTTTGGCACTCCTCTTTCCCTTGGGAAGCAGGAGATGTCCAGATACCACTACACTGGTGAGATGCTGACCTTGTGCCCATGCCTACGATACATCATTTTCCTGGAGAAACAGTCCAAGAGGGTGAACCATGAACATATACAATGCGTTTTTACAGGAAATGCATTAATAGAGTGTTTAAAAGTGAGAAGCTGATGAGATTCAGACCACCTCTAAGAAAAGGTTTGTTAAGAGATCTCACATTTCAGCCGCCAACCAAGAGTTACCAAAAAACTTCTCAGGTTCTCCCATCATCTTTGCTGGAGAACAATCTGTGCATTTTGGATGTAACCATAGCTCTTGCAAAATATTCAAAATATGATAAGCAAGTCCATCTGTCTTCAATTTTTAAAATTTATAAGCTCTACATGTTTGGAGACCTCAAAGGCATTATGAATTTATTTTACTTAGTGTAAGCCAACAGAACTACTATTCCTTCAAAATATGTTATAGTTTTATTGTAACTCTAATTCTTAACCATAGATATTAATAGTTTCCCATGTAGCAGAATCTTGAAAACATTAGGCAGTACAGGAGGGAATGCAGGATATGAACCATATGTTGTTGGAGGGTTGGGCACATCTCCCTATAACCAAGCAAGACTAAATTGAAATTAGGTTACATGTCTGGAGATAGACAGAAACAGCTACGTGTGCAGCCCAGAAGAGATGAGAATTTTGAAACTTTAAGTTGCAAAGTCATCTGACATGAACTGTGTTAAGCAGTAGCATCAGCTTAACCCTACCGTGTCCTTTGGGATATGGTGTGTTCAAGTGGGAAACAATATGAAAAATACAGTAGGAAAGGTAACTTAATACCAATGCAGCACTATTTTATATGCTGTTCCAATATTTCAATTATGATATTTAATTGAATACAATGTTCCAAAGTTTCACACTTGAGTAGATGTGTGGGTTTTAGCTGAGGTGGAGTTAACTTTCTTCACAGTGGCTGATACGGGGCTGTGTACTGGATTTTTCCTGAGCACAGAGCTGATAATACAGAGATGTTTTTGTTATTGCTGAGCAGGGCTTACACACAGCCAAGCCTTTTCTGCTTTTTGTGCTCCACGCTGGTGAGGAAGCTGGGGTTGCCTGGGAGGTTGAGGAGAGACGCAGCCAGGACAGGTGACCCAAACTGACCAAAGGAACAGGGCAGACCACATGGCATCATGCTCAGTGTATAAAATGGGGAGGAAAGAGGATGTGGCATTTGTCTTCCCAAGTCACCCTTTCCCGTGATGGGACCCTGCTCTCCTGGAGATGGCTGAACACCTGCCTGCCCATGGGAAGCAGTGAATTAATTCCTTGTTTTGCTTTGCTTCTGTGCACAGCTTTTGCTTTCCCTATTAAACTGCCTTTATCTTAACCCATGAGTTTTCCAGCTTTTACCCTCCTGATTCTCTCCTGGATCCTGCTGGTGGGTGAGTGAGTGAGCAGCTGTGTGGGGCTTGGCTGCTGGCTGGGGTTAAACCACGACAGTAGGGATCAGTAAAACCCAGCCGTGCTTAGAGAATAGTGCAATGAAAACTTGTCATTTTTGTTGAACCTGGGCCTTTAAGAGAATTCATTCAGTATTCATGTAGCAACTCGATCTTTGAGGGGGCTTGGACAAAGATTTCCATTTGCAGTGTTTGAAAAAATACTGTAAATTATAACCAAATGTGGCTGTCGTACCTTTTATTAGAGCTCTGGAGTTACAATTAAGGTGCTGACCTAAACACTGAAAAAAGACAAAAATATACATATGTTTCAGATACAGAGAAGTTAAGGATATCTAGATACAGAAGAACAGATCCTCCACTTGCACATAGCAGCCTCTTTTTATTGGTTTCACTGAAGCTATTCCAGTGAATACCATCTAGTGACATTGCCTATGCAAAACAAAGTGTTCAAAACGGTGTAGATGTGGATATTTTGCACCTGTGGATCATAGTCTTCACAACTCAAGTCATTCTAAATGGACAGCACTTCCTGTGTGTTTGATGTAAAAACTGCAGTTTATGCCGTTGCAAACATGCCTCTGCAAACATGCAGCAGTTAGAATAAAGTCAGTCATTTCAGTCATTTCAGCCGGGTAATTTTAATGATGCATTCACATGCCTTTTATTTCCCAACTTCTTTTATCATTTTGACTTCCAAGAAAAGAATTGTCTGTGTACATTGGGACAAATATTTAATAATAAGCACCAGTCATAAGCTCTTATATTTTCACAGCATAATAAAATAATATACAGAAATACACAAAAACCTACCCACACTAGCTGGCTGAAAGGTGAGCAGAGGTAAAAGGTAAAGGGAGGTAAAATTCTCTGGCTTTCCACTTATGGCTTACTACCAAAACTAGCAGGGTTGTTGTAACTGTGTAACTGTGTAAACTGAAAATTTCCTCCCAGTGCACACGGAAGAGAATTCGTGCTGCTGACGAGGAAGGAACAAAGATCCCACTAAGCCAAGCCACCAAGTTACTGCAACTGAGAAACAAGGACATAGTTAGATGCATAGTTCACCTGTTTTACCAGCAGTAGAGCTGGAGTGCATTTTGTGTCCATATTTCCTGCACACATCTCTTGTACAGTCACGGAATAACTGCAGCAAACAGAGAAAGAGTGCCATGGTTCATGAACAGCTCAGACCTAGCAAATGCTACATATTTTAGATGTGTCTAATCCACTGAATGTGTGGTTCAGCTATGCAGTATACCAGGAACATGTTCAGTACATCTGCTGTTTGATCAACATACAGGAATTCCCATGGCCCTGCTTCTACCTAGGATTCCTGTTAGATATGGAAAGGAGGTGCTACCATTAATGCAGGGCTGTATTACCAACTATCTGTTTCTGTCTGTATGGTTCCTGCACAGCTTGTTAGCACACATATACAGAAGGAGCAAAAACTGCATGCTGTTTTGATCAGTCTTCTTAAAAAATGAAGTTACCTGTGAAGTCCTGAACAAAGCTGCAAGGGCAGCTTACCTTTGTCAGTGGTTCTTGTATCCATCTTGGTGCTGGGGATCGTCTCCTCATTCTCCAGGAGAGGCATGGGGATGCTTGAGGTACAGTGTAGGAGTTATAATCATGTCTGTAAGAGGAGGTCAAATCCACATTCTCACATCTCTTTACATGCTTTTCAGATGGTTTAGGTCTCTGTGGCAATACTTCATGAGCTATATAATCTTTCCTGAGAAGAATAATTTCATTATTTTTTTGTTCCAGAAAAAAATATGTTCCTTTTTCTGGACACACAAAGAAATGAATACTTCCCCTTATCTCCGCAAGCTAAGAAAGTTTGGATATGATATGAGCAGTTAGTGAAACACACAAGTATTTGCATTTGAAAACATGGACTCCGCAAAAGGAACAGAGGCAGCTCTTGATAACCCCAGCCAGGCCAGGTTTCCCTGTCTTTCCACCCAGCAAGGGTAATGGCTTTACATAAAGCTAGCTCTGTTTTATGGTGGAGTTACACCAGAAGACATAACTCCTTTTAAAGGGCAATAATTATAGCAGTGTGTATGGGAAACATGAGAGACAGTCAGCAACAGCCTACCCAGACAACACGCTGGACACCAGTTCAGCCCAGGCCGGGGAGATAACATCAGAACAGTTTTACAGCAAAACATCAGTTGGCCAAAGAAACATCAGCATGGTCAGATAATCAGCTTTTTCTCAGCTATTGCTTTGAAAGAGCTACTTAAGATACTGGGGTAGTGTTACTTACCTCTAGGACAACATTGCAGAACTGCAACAAGATGGAGAAGAAAACTTTACTATCCAACATTCAACAGCCTGAACCTATTTCACTGCCCAAATCCTTTGGTACGAGGCAGAGAGTTTGCTGCCTGGCACGAGAAAATTCAGTCTCTTATGTCAGAAATACTTCTCCACTGGTGTGCAAAATTTCATTCCAACACAGATCTGCTAAGGCCATTGGCAGCCAGCCAGGAGAAACTGTCAGTACAGGAGTAATTCTAATACTAATATTGCACTTTGCTTCTGGAGTGATGCTGAATGGGAAGGAGCCTGAGCCTCTGAGTACACTCTATTAGTTATACACTTTAGCAAAATATTAGTTACACATTTTAGCAAAATATACAAGGTTCTCAAAGTCTGCGTAAAGCAGAAGAAAAGAGATTTCACTTTGCAAAGTATTAGGTATAGTGGTAAAAACAGAAATGCAGAAGTAAAAAAGCCCAGGAACAACAAGGGATGCTTATGTAGATGTCACATATGTTGCAGCCCCTTAGCATACTTCTGTCAGCAATTTAAAGCCAATGAATTTTTTAAGAGGGGTCAAGAAAAGACAAGCTGGACACAACAGACACTCAGCATCCTCAGCAGCAGGAAGAACCCAGTAACAGAGAGGGTCTTTTCCAAGCCAGTCACTGCAGAGTTCCATGTTTGAAACAGTCAGTATGTACCAAAACCAAGTAACAGATCACAGGTAGGCAATACTTCACCAGTGTGATCAAGTGTTTTCTGGCAGTGGGAGTACCTTTTCTGTTCTGACAATTGCAGTATGACAGAATGTGCAGCAGAGATTACAGAGGAGCGATTGATCTGCTGATAAACCAGTGGCAACCTGTATCTAAGACACCATGAAAAATGGTGCTACCTGCCTCCAACTCCTAGATTTTATCCAGGGGTCTTGAGGTCGCAGCACTCAGCAAAATGTTACTTAGCAAAATGTTACTTAGCAAAATGTTACTTAGCAAAATGTTACTAGAGAAGGTTGGTGACAATTCAGTGTTTGCTGGTCTCACATCCCTGCATTTATTCTCATAAAATCCATCAATTAATTCTCTCTGTGTTTAGCCACACAGAAACAGAGCTTTTAGCAGCCCTCTGACAGGTTGAGGGCATTTTTCCTAGGCCCTAGTACTTAGACGCTGGGTGTGTTTTCATACCAGTGTTGCCCAGAGGAGAGCAAGACTTTCAATCCAATGGCTAACAGTTCCTGTTCTGTGTTTTTTCTTCTTACAATGGTAAGCAAGTTTTATGTATTTGGTAGAGTTCAAACTCTGAAGAAACAAATATAAGTATTTTCTGTGCTTTCTTACTAGCCTGGGGTTTTTTCAGAAGCTGTACAAAATCCAGGGTTAACAGTTACTGTGGAAGTCACTAACCACATCTGAGGAAGAATAGTTTTGTTGACTGAATAGGAAATTCCTAAGGATTCCTTGACAGACCCTGCATGATAACTGCCCCCTCCTTGTCTGCCTTAAGGAGACATCAGTGAGCCCACAGTTTAGTTCTAGGCAGACACAAAGACGTCTAGCTGCTTTGGCTCATGCTGGAAATGGAATGCATATGTAGAAGTGCAGGCTGCTTTTTGATACACTCAGATCCTTTAGTTTCTTTCTGAAAAACTTTCACGTAAACAGAGACATCCAAAATGTAAGTTGAGCGTTTCAGACTTAGCCACGTTTGTGAATTAAATCTACAATAAAAAGGTATAAGCAGGGGAAGGAGTTGGTAGAGTTCCATGTCAGGTACTGTGAGAGCTGGAAGAAGTCCTCACTGAGCCACTCTCCATCATTTACCAGCCATCTTGGCTGGTAAACCAATCTGGCTAACCAAGGAGGTCCCAAAAGACTGGAGGTTAGCAAATATGACCCCCATCTACAAGAAAGGCTGGAAGGAGGATCCGGGGAGCTATGGGCCTGCTAGCCTGACCTCAGTGTCAGGGGAGGTCATGAAGAAGATCACCTGGAGTGTCATGATAAGGCAAGTGGGAGACAACCAGGAGACAAAGCCCAGTCAGCAACGGTTTGTGAAAGGCAGGTCCCAGGTCCTGCTTGACCAACCTGATTGTTTTCTGTGACAAGGTGACCTGGTTAGTGGATGAAGGAAAGGCTGTGTATGTATCTACCTGGACTTTAGTAAAGCCTTTGACGCCATCTCCCAAAGCATTCTCCTGGAGAAACTGAAAGCTCCTGGCTTGGACAGGTACACTCTTTCCTGGGTAAAGAACTGCTTGGACAGCTGGGTCCCAAGAGTGTTGGTGAATGGAGTTAGATCCAGCTGGGGGCCAGTTACCAGGGCTCAGTACTGGGGTCAGCCCTGCTTAGTATCAATGACCTGAACAAGGGGATTGACTCCAGTTTGCAGATAGCACCACGCTGGGCAGGAATGTTGATCTGACAGAGGGTCAGGAGGCTCTGCAGAGGGATCTGGATAGGTTGGATCGATGGGCCGAGGCCAGTGATAAGAGATTCAACAAGGACAGGTGCCAGGTTCTGCCCTTCAATCATATGAGAGACTGAAAACCTGGAAGAGTTAATGTAAACCTGAAAGAGTTAATGTCTCAAGCACTGGACAGAAGAGAAGAGGAATGTTACCATGCCAACTAGATAAGACGTAGTTAGAAAAGAGGGTCTTGCAGAGGCAGCGTAGTGCTTGTCTGGGATCAGCTTCCTTATCTTGGGTAACTAGTTTTAAAAACAAGTTTGAATCCATGAGACCCTCCAACACCCTTCTGAAAAGTTCTAAAATAACAAAACAAACATGCATGGATTAGTCAGTAAATAGCCCAACAGAGACGGGTGAGAGTATGCACCCATCATCCGTGCACCTGCCATCCAGAGGAAAGAGACCAGAGGCAGTACTGGAGCCCTGGGTGGGGACACAGATCTGTTTTCTCTATGCCTGTTTTCCTATCTCACCTTCTTCCTTTCTTCCTCTGCTTAAAAGTTTGCTGCTGTGGGCTGTTCAAAGATCACTATTGTCATGTGCTGTTCAGAAAAGTTTAATCTGTGGCTGCCCAGAAAAATTTAAATCATTTCTGCCACAGACCTTTCAACCTATCATAAGACTTAAATCGTTCCTAGCATAAATAAAACTTTTTAATTAATCATTTGGCATTTTTTGGCCGCAATTCAGCCCGTGAGCACACCGAACAGCGGCTGCCTCAGAGCAGGACTGCCCTCTGGGGACCCAACGACTGTGTCCCAGCAACCCAGGCAGTGCTGCAGGCTGCGGGCCAAGTGTCCGGAAACGTGCTCGAGGCAAGGAACCTGAGGATGCTGGTTGACAGTGACTGAACGTGAGCCTGCGTGTGCCCAGGTGGCCAAGAAGGCCAGTGGCATCCTGGCTTTTACCAGCAACAGTGTGGCCAGCCGGACCAGGGAAGGGATCATCCCACTGTACTCACCGCTTGTGAGGCCACACTGTTCAGTTTTGGGCCCCTCACTCGCTACAGCAAAGACACTGAGGTGCTGGAGTGTGTCCAGAGGAGGACAATGGAGCTTGTGAAAGGTCTGAAGCACGAGTCCTATGAGGAGTGGCTG